>SMOI01000097.1:54483-104188 GCA_008000375.1 Poteriospumella lacustris
CGGGGCTTTGCCTGGCAGGTGTCGTTCTTCAAGGCGGTGATGGTGGAGTGGCTGACGGACATCTTCATGTGTCAGTTGGGGGAGGTGTTGATCTTGGACTGTTGGTTGCCGAGTCACGTGTTGTATGCGTCGATCGGGTCGCAGTTGCGGACGATGGTGGCCGCGTGGTCGCAGTCGCTTCAACGTCCGGTGCATCGACTGGCGGTGACCAAGGTCCCGTCGCTGGAGGCGATAGACAAGGTCGACGGGCTGCAGCCGGCCAGCATCGTCGGGTTGGACGCAGCCGGCGACGATTCAACCGCTCCGGTCAATGGTTCCCTTTGGATATCGCCCCTGCTGATGGCCGGTCGAGAGGCCGTGTTCCCCGAAGAGACGCAGCTCATCACAGAGACACAGCGATACGTACGAGACACCGAGGGATCGACGCTGGTGACACCTCCGACGTCGACGTGGTTACGTTGGTGGGTGTGGTGTTCGCCGCAGGTGTTGGAGACGATGGTGTCGTTGGGTACGACGTTTCTGGTGGCGTTGGTGTTGTACGTGTGGATGGCGTTCGTACAGCCGATTCTCGATGGTCGGCAGGGCACCTGGAAGGACCAGTTGATCGTGTGGCTGGTGTTGATGGGGCCGTTCCTGTCGTTGTTGGCGTGGGTGTTGCGCGACATGTATGTGACTATCGTTCGGGCGAAGGTAACGACCGATGGCTTCGATGTGGCGGGATCCGCCGATACCACGCAGCCTCCGCTCATCGATATGCCGCCTCCGGTGAACTCCAGCGACCATTTGTTGGACTCCTCGGCGGTTTCGTCGGCATCCTTGTCATTGTCGTTGAAGTGGTCGCTCTTCTCCGATGCCTCGTCATCACTACATCGCCCAGCTTCGTCGAACGCATCGTCTCTCGTGTCAGACTATTCGAACTGGTCCGAGCACTTCTCATCGATGGAGTCGTCCGCATCGTCGTCGAAGGCGCTGTCCTTCTCTCTATCCTTCACCTCGCCCACACCCTCGTCATTGGAAGACGCCGACGCCGACGCAGACGTAGACGCCTTGTCGCAGTCACTGCCACCGTGGGATAGTTTCGATGACGAGGCATATCCAGCTTCTTCCTCTTCTCGATCGTCACCAGCCGTTAGTCCGTTCGCATCACTACCATTGTCGCCGTCGGCGACGTCATCGGCCTCGACAGGTAGCAGTTCCATCCACAGTGATTATGAGTTGACCACCGTGACGGTTCCGTCGGAATCCTCGTGGATCGCTGGTAGTGATGTCACATTCGACGCTTCGTCTCGGTCATTTTTTGAGGTCTAAGCATTGCCATGCGATGAGTGCGGATTTGGCAAGTTGGGTAAGAGGCTACGGATCGCTCCGTCGTTTTTCCACCATCCCCCTTTTGTTTCGTTTACGTCCTTTGACCAGCAAGCGCCGTCGCTATCGCTGTTGACCTGGGTATTGCGCGACATGTATGTGACTATCGTTCGATCGAACGTTGCAGTGGACGATAAAGGGAACGTCGACATTGCCAACGGAGCGGAGCCACCACCAGATTCGGTGGACCGTCGATCAATCAGTGGCGCGGCTTCAGTTTCCCGACACGATGAAGAGTCACATGCCATCAAATCGTCTTCTCTCTCGTCAGAATCGCTCGTATGGTCTCTTCCATCGCAGTCAGTCGTGTCCGTTGACCATCGCGATGACGATGATGGTGCGTCATTGCTGTCCACGTCTAGCGACTTCTTCAAGGAGTCTCTGTCGATGTCGTCGTCGCCATCGTTGTCGTGGGACGCGTTCCATGGATCATTGTCGTCATCGTCATCGCCGTCGTCATTGGTGTCGTCGGTATCTTTCGCCATGCTACCGTTGGAGAATACGTCTGTGGTTGAAGACGATGCTTCATCTTTTTTCTGCGCCATGGATGTTTGAACCCACATTGCTGTGCTCTGTTTTGTTTGATTCGTTGTAGAACCTGTGGTCATTGGTAGAATGGCCACATGTAGTTGACAAAGACATCACCGACGATTGTCATCGTCTGTAGTTGATGGGATCTGTTATAAGCATCGCTGTTATCGTTTAGTTGTAGCGTAGGGAGGCTATGTTTTTGTTCTAGCTTTTGCGGGTTTGCGTTTGTTGTATCCCTGTTTCTTGTTTTTGTCACTTCACTTCTCTCCACCCTTATTCGTTTTCGATACCACCATGTGTTCTCTATCCTGGCCAAACCCTTACAACTTCTTTGTCATATCTGCTTCATAGTTGTGCAATCGCTTCTGTAGCACCTCCACTGCTTGTTCTTCTTTCGTTGCCGCTTGATCCAAACGTTTGGCCTTATACAACGGGAACCAATTGATTTCAATTCTTGAGCGATCGCAGCGATTCAAGGCTTTGATTCGCCCAAGTTTGTTTTGTTTTACAGTTCCTTTTCGTCGACGGTAGACTAGCGACTCTAGACAAGGATGGGCTAACAGGAGTGGCTTCAATAACCAATCGCTTAAACGTAGTAGTGCACCTATACCCTTCAAAGTAGTAGTTACGTGTCGATCGAAATGCAATACATCGCAAGTCCATTTGGAGTTCTGACAGCTGGCGGCTGATTGAAGTGATCGGACAAGCTCCTTCGAATACAACTGCTCCCTTAGTGAACAGTAGTATACTACTGTGGCTATAGGGTCAGGACGCTCTTATTGGATTGTCGCACCCCAGACTGTCTGGGTTTGCACTGGACATATTGTGAAGTTCTTGTACGCTTTGCATAGATGGAAGAATGAAATAGAGAGTCTATTTCAGTTTCACGTGTAAGTTTCACTGAGAGTCCTGGCGCTCAGCTCTTGTTTAATGCATCCCCACAATAGATGATGCATCACCAAACTTGGGAGCATGGATCATTTGAAACAAAGATTATTTCGCCACAATATTTTACAAACTTGTAAATTACAATATTTTCTATCTGTGGAGAAGCGGCAAACCTAAATGTGGGTAGAGATACGGGACCATGGACAAGATGTATCGCAAGCCACGATGGCTGCGGGCTCTGCCTCCGCTGCTGCTGCCCCAGTTCCAATCTATCTTGGATGTATGCAACATATTGCCGCACAAGGGTTGATTTACACAAGACGACTGACTTGCGGGTTAGCATTTTAGTTTTCAGGTGTAGCTCGAATAACCTTCCACCGCACCTGGCTGGATGCCACATGTCACTTCCGTTTAGCTTTACAGTCCCGGGTTTACAAGATCCGGAAGCAAAACCTTGGTTTCGGAGGCCAACAAATGCAACTTACACGCGCGAGGAACGTCGTCTATGGCATCATTGATGGTGCAAAAGCAGTTGGTACCGTCGAGCCTGGGTTCGTATCCTCGCAATACCAGCTTGCCTCAGCGTCCAATCCTACGCGATGCAGGAGCTATTCAAATCACAAATGAGACCGATAAAACACTTAGCCCACGCCTCGCGTCTGATTGGACGTTGGGGCTAGCTGGTGCCGAGAAGGTCATCCAGCGCAAGACGGGTAAGCTGGAGAAGTCTCATTGGAACTGAAGTTACGTGTCTAATTCGAGAAAACGGATAGGCCCCGTTTAATCCACATGGTTTTGATACTCGTTCTTGATAACTTGCCTAGCAACAGTTTCTTCAGAATACCTCGTTTCCACAGAGGATGAACAGTCTTCCTCTTCACCAGAAGATAAGGAGCGTTCCATCATGATTGTGTTTAGTTTTGTCTTCAAGGGTTGCTGCGAAGTTGGACAATGCCAATTCCACCATGATAGTCTCATCAAAACCGATTGCCTGGGCTGCTTCGATCTCGACAAACGCAGTGAGCGTGGAAATATACAACGATCGCGAGGATTCCACCACTCGACATATATTTCGTTTATCGCCTACTGTGTATCGAGCGGAAAGGCATTTTTCAGCTTGTCCAGTGACACTGCTTACAGTTGGTCACTTCCGTCACCGACAATTAATTGGAGGTGTGTGAAGCATTGCGGCGTTTTCCCCTTTGCAAAGAAGTGCTCGAAGCAGACTCCTCACGTGGGTGACCCATGCGGACAGACATATCCGTGTGTGTCCGAAGCTCGTACCGCAAAAGAAGCGGTACCTCAGCGATTCGCAATCAGCACATAAGTCGTTTCTATTGACAACGGTAGCTCTGTTCGAGGAAATGTGACACACTCTTGGGCTATGCGGCTGGAAAATGAAGGCAGGCGCTGGTCGACCGAGGTAAGGTGGTTCGACAAGGCACCACAAATTCTGAAAGACACATGCAAAGGTAAGTGTCGCTGACTTTTGATTTGTCTTACCTTTTGTCTTGTTGCTTTGCGCGATTGTTGTAGAAATAAATGGCAGGAGACAGCTATTAGTCGACGCTGCTGTCGAGGTTTTCCATATTGTTCTTGTTTGTTTATTGTTTTGTTTCTTCGGCATTTCAATGTTTCTTGATTTGTTTATTTCAATGTTTCTTGATCACACAAGCCAACCTGATCCACAAAGCATATAAACATTCGTTACTTTTTCATTTCGGATGAGTTTCAAAACAAGGCGACGGACGAGATGCTCTCCGATCGTCTTACTAAGCCCATCGCCGGAGAGCAGTTGCGGAATTTGCGAAATGAAATCGCGACAATATTTCAAGATCCATTCATGTGGCGATTGCCGGGTTCTGTTCGTCTTTGGTGACGATCATGATGAAGACGATGTAACGGTCGACTCGATCATGACCTTTCCGGATATTTGTGCGAACGTTCTGTTTAAACGCAATGACCCACCAAGATCCAAGCACAAGTATGCGAAGCTCTTAGAAGACTTTACCATGCTGTAGCCGGAGCGCTTACATTCAAATATAATTCAAAGGTTCCGAGCACTGTTTACCGGCGCGTAATCCGGGAGTTTTACATCGTAAGGCTCCTCAAAGGACGAGAGTCGCTCATCTGCGTTTACCAGATAAGATCAACACCCAAAACGGGTTGGGGATTGCGTGATTTGAATCGAATAATGGGCCGCCTTCTTGAAACTCTGAACCCAAACTCAGACTTAGCTTGGAACTCAAGCTTGGGCGACATATGGGACATTACCAGACAACAAGACACGATTCGCGATAGCAAGCACGCAGCAGCAATATCAACAGCATCTTCAACCCTTACTTCCAGAAAACTGCAATACAACTCATCCTGCGGCGAGCGGGAGAGCAGCGGCTCGTCGCTGCCGCACAGCCAGCAGCCGAAAGGCCGCCGATCAACCGACGGCAGGCGACTAATCTGTTACGATCTCCCACTGTTCCGACCAAGAGATAGGATAAGAATAGTGAGATACTATATCAAAAATGGCGTAGTGTTTGAGACAGGTAGAACATTCGACAATGTTCGTATCAAGAGAGTTGGTTCGTCGTGATATTCTATAAACTGCTTATCTTTTGCGTAACAGATGAGCAACAAATGGAAGCAACAGTGTCAGGACGGTTCCATAGAAGCGACAGGTAGGCGGTTCCATAGAAGCGATATCGAGTGAACGGACGTACGCTGCCGGATCAAACGCCACAGCCAGGCCCCACAAATATTTGAAACAGTTCGTCATTTTCACGAGGGACTGACTTGCTGTTTGTTTCACACAGACCGTTCATTTTGTCGTTGAAGGAATTCCTTCAAGATCATCAGCCGAGAAGACTTGTCGTTGTTGGACTGTCAACTCAACAGTCTGTTGAGCACGCTCCACAAACAATTATATCGAAATGAAAGAACACGAATTGGCCCACGTCAAGGCTGATATTCGAGTTGCAAGAGCTGCCTTGAAGCGAGGTCGTGGCAACGAGGCGCTGGAGTTGGAAATCTAGCGCAGTTTGAAGTTCCTGTTGAATATGAATTTCCAACTCCAACGCAGGATGGACGTCGCACGGCATCCGCGCCGCCGCATCAAGCGAATGGATGCGAAGAGAAACGCAGCAAAGAAAAGACGGATTAATAACAAGATGAACAAGAAGAACAAAGGAAAGCAGCACGACAAAATTGCTCTCACACTTTTCAACAGACAGAGCAGGGATCACCAACTGACCATGATTGTCTACGTGGATGATCTCTTCGTTACCTGTGCCGAGGAGGTAGAAATCGAGAACTTCTCATCGAGCGGTTCAAGGAAATCACCATCAACGGCGAACCAGTGCCTTCATATCTGGGCATGGTCTTCGATTTCCGAACGCAGCCGCCGGTCGTCGTTGACATGAGGAGTTATGTCGGCGACCTACTCAGCCTCGGGAACTGTAGATCAGGCTTCTTCTCCAGCCAATACTGACCTTGTTCAAAAAGCAGCAAAGCCGTTAAATACATCTTACGCTTGCGAACTCCAATGTCTTGTGGCAAAAGCACTGTACAAGAACAAAATCGCCAACAGAACACAACAGACCGCCAGAAGGGTCTTGACATCTTGCCTTCACTTTTGAAAGGATGACAAACTTTGTTGATTCAGCCATAGGCAGTTTTGAACTCCTATTTCTTGAGTTTGGAGAAAAGATTCTTCCAGGGAGTCAATTCTGGCGCTATAATACTGGCGACATCTCCGCCGACGAAGCATATGGGAAAGAAGTTAATACGCAGGGAAGAGTTGGAAGGACTTCCCAACTGAAACAAATCTAGACTATCGTGCGCCAACAAACTATACGCGACCCCACGGCGAAAAGCGCCGCATTGGGGCGTGGCGCTTCCCCATGTCTCCAGGCATGGGGAAGACGTTCTTGTTTCGCGAAATGATGAACAAAGAAGCTGAAGGCTTTCACGATGCAGAAGTAGTGTCAAAGACACGATCAAAGACACGTTTCCGTTGCCGGTCGATTTCAATAGAAACAGTTGCGGCGAAATCGCGACGTTTGCGCTGAAAATTAAGGACTTACCACAGTGCTTTGTCCCCTTGGCCCGGGCATATTATGTTCAGTTTGCGGCGGGAAGTTTCGGATGCATCGTCCAAAACTTGGAGTGTGACATGAAGATGATGACACATAAAACCGTTTCATGTCTATTGCCACTGCGAAGCCCCCGCAAGGTAAAGATTTCGATTTCCCCGCGAGGTTTCGCTCGGTTATATGCTCTTGAGCGGATGCGTCGGTTGGATTTTGTAGTGGGGTTGTATTCTCGAGTTTGGACCGCGAGCTGATGACCAATGAACGAACTGCATCCAATCGAGCGATGATATCAATTACCAGTCTGCCCCTGTTGACAACAACAGAAGCAAAAAAGATTCTTCGTCGATGCATTCCCGAGCATTGGGAGTTCGAAGACGTCAATGCACTGGAAGTGCAGCGAGACTTTGCGTTGGAAATCTTGGCATCCGTGTTTGATTTTGCACTGGCCAAGAGAAGCGGTCCCGACATCCTGACCACCATCAGAACAGGACCAACAAAAGTTAGTACGAGTTCTAAAATTCCTCAATGGCACGCGAGACCGTTGTCTTACCTTGGAGCGTACGGATGGACGCATCACATGCGGTCCATCCCATATGAACAGCCATTCAGTCACGATGCTCGTTTTAAGTGGAAACGTCTTGTACAATCGATCCATCTTCGGAAAGCGAGTCTGAACAAATTGTGGAGGCCTACCAACTCCTATGTCGACTCCACACCACAATACCCACATTCACCGCAATACCCAACTCTGCAGCCTACTTACCATACGTCCGCGCTGCCAGTGATGATACCGATGACTCGAAGAATTATGGTGGCAACAGTTGTAGCTTGCATCCCATTTGGTTTTTCAGCGTAGAGCAAAACGTGGGCGTAGACTCCGAATGGGATTGTGAAGTTTTGGTTTCAACCAGTCTTTTGACCGACAAACCGGTTGTTGTTTTAGAACACGAAAGTTCAGAACTTTCGGACGGTATCACCAATTTGATTGGAAAAGCCTTAAAGGTGGTTTGGGGAAGCAAGTTTCACCGGATTAGGTTGTACTAATAAAGTGTCTGCGGACTTTTGTCGGCGCTCGTTTTCCAGGTGGGCGTTTTCGACCGGCGAACGCCGACTCGGATTCCTGAAACGGTGTCTGCGGAAAAAGGAGTTTCAAGTTTGCTGTATCCCGTCTCATAATTACGGAAGGCAGTTTGGGGCCGAAGCAATCAAGTTCGCGACAAACGACAATCACGCAAGCCTATGGTCTGAGCGCGCGCTTCGCGCGCACTCGAACCCAGCCGTTTGTGACTACTGCCAAGTGACAAGCTAAACCACTACCGAGGTAGAGGCTTCAAATGGACACGGCAAAACTTGGACCTCCACACCCCCTAAAGGCCGTCTCCAATCACTAACCCTAAACGTGATTGCTTCGGAATCTGCTTCTCTTGATGTTGCTCGACTTTAGCATGATAATACAATGCCTGTACGCTGCAGCGTTATGCAACAAGCGCACATCACAATAATTCGAGCGCCAGAGAAGCTACTTCACTGAAGCCGGCGGCCCACACGCCTGGATCCTTCCACTTTTTCCTCCACGACAGCCAAGAGATCATGGTTTGATCATCTTGGGTCGGCGACGTGCCGTTCACAGCGGCCATCGTGGACCACATTAAGGGCGGAGGGAAGAAGATGCGATTCTCCTACCAACCGACAACGTTCGGTAGTTCGCTATTGGGTGGTGGTTGTGACGTGGACCTGTCGCACAGGGGCGTCGACGACCAGGACCGTGCGTCGCCCGGGGGCGTGGTTCCAGTGGACGCGCCGACGGGCAACGACACGAACGAAACTTCGTCGTCCGATCCCAACGACAGCGGCGCTCCGTATGATCCGTCCCGCAGTGACCGCAGTGACCGTGACGATGACCCGAACGCGCCAGACGATGATGAACAAGATCTCGACAATGACGAGCGTGTGGACGAGAGTGCGGTCCAGGAGTTGCAAGATGGAGTAGACACGCTTGAACAACCTCGACCCCACTCGGATCACACTGACCACCCTGACCCTGATCACGTCGCGGCCCGAACACGGTACAAAGGACACGCCCCCGTGTACCTCGCCCACCGTGATAGAAGAGTTGCGGCAAATGGAGTCTAAGGCGGTATGGATCCCAGTTAAACCTCCGACCTGAGCCATGATCAGCGTAAGAAGATCATACGATCTTACCTGTTCGTCCGGGAGAAGCATGACACTTCCGGTGCCTTTGAAAAACTGAAGTCCCGCCTAGTAGCCAGCGGGGACTCTCAGAACCCATCCCTTTATCCGGACAGATCGTCCCCTGCCGCGGACGTGGCCTCAGTCTTCGACGTGGCAGCAATCGCTGCCCAAGTCCCGCCAAGTGGTGACGGCCGATATCACGGACATACACATGAAGTTATGGTTGCAATGAATGGTTGGAAAACGCTCTCGGGGGCGCTACTGGAGATAGGGTTCGCGCAAAATCCCCACGCGAAATGCCTCTTCAATGAGGTTGAAAATGAGAGTCAACTGACGGTCTTGGTGTACAGTCAACTCAAAACGTTTTGCCCGTTTCAGAGAAGTGACTTTTTTACTTGTCTCATAACAACTGGTTATATGCAGTAGTTACATTTGCATTCTACATGTTATGGCAAATCTAACGTTTGTGCAACGTAAATGCCTTTATATAGAGTTGCACGTGTGTGAAGATTTCAGTCAAACTACCATGTTTTAGTACTTTGTTAAAAACCCTTTGGCCTTGATGACTGCGCGACAGCGATCAGGCATACTGTCCAAAACTCGCCGCCATTGTTCCTTCGTCCAATGTAGATGATCCTGAAACCATTTCACGCGATTTTGCGGTTCTTCTCATCAATGAAAGGTTTTCTGGCAGCCCAATACGACGCGAACTCTCCCGACTCCTTGATCCGATTACGAATCGTGTTGTAACAAACGTTCGGCAAGTTGATCTGCTCTTTTATCTTCTTGGCGGTCAAAAATCGGTTGCGCTTAACCGAAACCGATGTGGCGTGGTCAGCTCGTTCCGAAGGTTTTGGGGTCGACCGGTCACTTTCCTGCTGTCGATGGAGCATTCAGCTTCCCAGCGTTGGAAGATTCTTGCGACCGTGCGTCGATCAACCTTCACAATCTTCGCCACACGTGTGTAGGAGTTTCCTTGTGAAACTAGCTCCACAATGCGCAACTTGTCGGCACTCGAAACGTTGAGGTTGCACTTTCTTGGGGTCACCAATCTCCCCTCGTCAATCCCATCATACCCCTCGGCTTCTCCCTCGGAAAAATCTATTGAGTCAATGCAAAAACTAAAAAAGACGTTCGTATGCATGGCATATATCCAGAAGGCACTAACCTTGGTCAGGGATGCCTCATTGATTGAGAAGGTCCAGCAATTCAGGATCTGGATCTTCGTTGTAAGCTTTGCACTGCTGTTTGTAATTAACGGCTAGCATAAACTTTTCCCAATATCTCCGGATTGGTCGGTCACCCCCCTCTACATTTTTACAAACCCCGCTAAGGTTTTTACAAACCCCGCCGGGCAACCCTTCTTGAGTTGACTGTACGTCGACGACCTCATGATAACCTGCGTTGAAGAGGACATCATCAAGCGCTTCCTGGGAAAACAGATCGAACGGTTCAAGGAGTTGACCATCAATAGAGGCAAGGTCCATTCCTACCTCGGAATGAGCTTCGACTTCAGGTCCCCGCCGAAGGTCATCGTGGGCATGAGCGCCTACATCGATGACATGCTGCGTGCGGCAGAAACTACGGGCGCGCAGCGTCTCCCGCAAGCCCCGACCTATTCAAGATCACCGAAAGGGTGCAGTGTTAACGATGGATCAACGGAAGTCTTTCCATTCGATGGTCGCGATAGCCCTTTACCCGGCCAGATATCCTTACGGCCATCAGCTTCTTGACCACCTACCTACAGAGGAAGATGAACGCAAATGTGGAAGCGTTCGTAAAATAGCTATTCCCTTATTCGGTATGGGCGAGTTTCGGTTTGGGGGAGTTTCATTTGGGCGAATAGCCCGCATGCCCACGGAACAAGCGATGAAACGCTACCGAGGTAGAGGCTTCAAACGGACGGACACGGCGAAACTCGGACCCTCACACCTTCTCCAATCACTATCGGTGATTGCTTTGGAACTTCTCCCTTTCACCTATACTTCATGCCGTTCCCGTGGTATACATCGGTACAATCGTTCTCCAACGCTTCGAAGTTTCCCCATCGTTTGTTTTCCATATCTAGACACAGATGTCACGAAGAGCGATGGTCATCGTATTCACGTCGTCTCACGTGGAGCGGGTGTAGGGCAAAAGGAACCCCCGGCCAAGGCCGACCCCAAGGCCGCTTCAAAACGAATTCCCTTGGCTTCCACCCTCGCCGACTCAAAGAGAAAGTCAACCCCAACATCCCCGTCTTGAAGCCCGGAAACGTCGCGGAACTGCTGACGTTGAAGGCCCTGCTCGCAGACTATCTGCGAGCCGAGTTCACGTTCAATGGCAACATACTGGCAACCCACGTGTGCTACACCGGTGACAAGACGTTATCGTTCGTGCGCACAGCGCACCTGAGCAGAGCAAGCCCAGAGCAAGCTCCTGGATGCTCCTGGAGATCAGGCTGGGTCACAACAGGAAACTGTAAAAAGTTTTGCTCTCATGCTATCGAAACTGTCAGAAGCATCGCTGGCATCTCTCCGTAACCATCCAACGGCGAACTTGGTCATCCGCGCCGCAAAAGATCCGCTGAGATTTCGGAATGATACGCTGAGATTGAGATTACCCACATGGATACATCGACAAACATGGAGTCCCAACTGTACCAGCTTGTGCGTGCCTACGATTGAAGGCACATTGCCGGAAGAAGGATTCGAGCCTGCTTCCGAACCAGAGCCGTCGCCGATCGCAGAGCCTGTAGATGCAGTGCCGGAACAGAATCGGAGGATGTGTCGCGTCGTCGACGAACCAATCTGAGGCAAAGTTTCACCCGAACCACGCGGGCGTTCAACGATGCTTTTATCTAAAAAGGTCTGAGAAAGGTACTACAGTGGAGGATTCATGCAAAGCCGAGCTGCAGCAAATGCTGGATAAAGAAGTATGGAGGCCAGTACGCTTCCACGAGGTTCCAAATAACATGCCTTCGTTCATGGCTTTGAAGGAGAAGTACGACGCACAAGGACAGTTCGTCAAGATAAAATCACGTTTCGTCGCTGGCGGTCACGTGCAGGCTCATACGTGGGAGCAGACATCGTCCCCGACTGTGTCAAAGACGTCCATCATTGACGTTGCCACTATCACCGCTGATATTGGCGGTGCCTACTTGAATGAGCAACGATCAAACCTTCATGATTCTGGACAAGAAGACATCCGAGATACTCTCTGACATGGACCCGTCATATAAGCCTTACATTGGGAGAAAGTGAACCATTGTGGTGAACACTCGGAAGGCTTTGTACGGTTGTCGAGAATCGGGACTGATGTGGTTCAGAACACTGTCCGAGTTCTTGCGTGGTCAAAGGTTCAAGGCAAACCCGTACGATCCCTGCCTCGTGAACAAGGCCAAGGGTAAAGCTCATACGACCATTGCCCTCTATGTCGATGACCTGTTCATGTTCGTTTTTGGGTTGGGGTCAGTTGACGTCGACATGCAGACGTACGAGGAGGACGTGGTGACGGTCCACAGTGTATCTGGTTCGGCATCGTCTCCGGCCTCCAGCGACTTATTCGAGGTGAATGAGAGCGCCGGACTAAGTGTTAACGATAAGGAGAGGTTCCACACTATTGTTGCGAAGCTAACCTACCTGGCAAAAGGCCGGACCCTCTTACGGCTATATCGTTCTTATCGACAGTCCCCAACGAACCAAGACGAGCAGAAACTAACCAGAGTATTGAAGTATTTAACCTCGACGAAAGGACGGAAGATCGTGCTGAACTCCACGACCACCATCTCGCGCGGCAATTGCGGCTACCGCGAACACCGCTGCGACATCGGTGGTGGGCGAAGACCTTGCAGATGTGATGGTGTTTTGGGACACCTATATCTTTGCGAATTCTTCCCGATATCGTGTAAATTGTAATTCGTTTTGCAAGTAGACGTGCAATCGAGGAAATGCAATCGCTATACTTTTTATGAAGGGTTGCCTCTTGTATAGTTAAGTTATGCGTAATCGAAGTGGCGAGCCCTGCAAAAATAGTTTTGTCCGTCGGCGTGGCGGTGTCGCGGCCAGAATGGTGGGAATTTTAGCCGCTAAATGAACTGTTGGCTGCTTGGCAGGCTTGGACGGTTGTGACGTATTGGGAGCCTTGGGTGGTATTTCTATTCCTGTCATCTTCGAATGCATGGAAGACATTTACTGTACGCATCCAAGTACAAAGTATATATGTATTGTTGCAGTTATATTGTGTTGGTGAAACCGTTTTGGCGTGAACGGACAACAACTGGAATGTCGAACGCGAATATGCGTTAGGTAACAATGCGTCGTTTGTTCAAACTGAAGCATAACGTTCAGTCCAACGGTTCAGTCTGCTAATGCGACTTACACGGTATTTTTATCTCCCTCTGGAAGCAATTGCCAGTTTAACACAACCATAGGAAGGCGTACCTTCTGGCACGTTGGGCAAGATGCCACAATGGCGAAGGGACTGTGGGGGAAGTGGGGGTTGAGTAACTGGTAAGTGCGCCGCGCTTCATGGTGACCCGATCGATCACCGTGCACTTGTGTTAAACTTGTGGAGAAGGTTGCATTGCATATTAACAATTGTACTCGAACAGCCATTGATATTTGATTAAATTTGATGTGTTGAGAAGAAGGATATTCCAGAAGAAAACGAAGAGTGAAAGGAAAGGAGAAACTCTTCCTAAATCGCTTCGCCAATCCCCCTCGACACAAATGACGTCAAACATAGCTCTTTTCTTGGAATGACGGGAGTGTGTCGCGTACCGCCACATCTGCCCGCGACTGCCTTACGCGCAGGGTCTTGTGTGTCGCCGCCGGCAAAAAGGCGGGACTTGGGTCCCGGAGGCATCGTACGTCTCCTTGATGAAGAGCTAAGACCGTATCATGTGTCTTTGTTGATCTTCATTGAGCGTACTGACATACACGGGCTTCTAGACTGCCTTGGACTCCATCTGGTGGAGTTCGTTTTCTACGGACAGTATAGCGAGGTCGCCGTTTTGTCCGATGGTGGGGTTTATACCCATTTGGAAGCAATGTTCTTGAGCGACGTATACCCATGTTTCCGTCCCTGATAGCGCGTCGTAGTCCTGTTTGTCTTGGGAACTTCGCTTGGGAAGTAAGGGCACGATTCAAGTGGAAGTATCAAGTGGAAGGTGTTGGATGTGAAAACAACATATGAATGAGTCTTCGTGTCAGGTTCTTCACTGAAGGTGCCATGTCCATGGCGACGCAGAACCCGAACTCCCAGATTACTCAGACAACACAAGTACAGAGCCACGTCAATTCTGGCGTTTACGAACTGAAACGATTGGATGCAATAAAGCTTGTTCAAGAAATGAGGAATGAACAAAAGAACCAGCTGCAGAAGTTGTCTCTAACTTGACGTCAATGATGGCGAACTTCAAAGGCTCTAATTAGCTCAACTTCTCAAGCCTCGAGGACCACAAAAGCATACAAATTTGGTAACAGTTGGGTTCGCGCATACCGAACAGTGATATGACGCTTTGCCCCTTCTCGCTCTGTATTTCCTGTTCTATTGGGTACTGGTGGGCCTATTTGCTCAGACATTCATTTCTTGTAGACATCTGTCTTGAATCAAATCTACATCTTATAGATGGAACGCCCTTCAATATAATTTTCGTTGGTACGCGCAATTCAGGCGAAACTCGGAGGCGAGAATCGTAAGCGTGATTCCGAAGCAATGGGCTCATCGTCATCAAACGTAAGTTAGTTTGGGCAAAACGCGACAAAGAACGCTCCCGCTAAAGGCTGATTTGGTGTCTCAGTATCCGTAATACGAAGTGCAATACGTATTGGTGTTTCGACTGCCACAAATACCTTCAATTCATCCCGAAGTGAGTCACAGTTCCGCACTTTTCTCCGCAAGACATCGAATTCTCTTTTGACATCAGCACTCTGTGAATTCTTCCATTATTGGATTATTATTTCATTATTATTTGCAATAATTCGCAATTCGCAAGACGTTCTATCTTTACGCAATAATTCGCAGCAAAGAACAAGAGAAGCAAATATCGTATCAACTGGAACGAGCCCTCCCACCACAAGCAAGTAACTCGCCATACAAGTAAGTATGGTTGACGAGGAGCTTCAGGCAGTGGGTGACAAAACCCGGTCGTTTCACCCAGACAAACGACCAAAAAGGGCGACGTCAATGAGTCGGCGGGTCGGCATCGTCGGATGGTCGCATCCTCGGGCGTCGTCAATGAGTCGGCGGGTCGGTATCGTTGGATGGTCGCATCCTCGGGCGTCGTCAATGCGATGAAAAACGGATATGCTTACCTTGAAGCTTAGGCCGGACATTCTCTGGAATCCACACATCCAGACAAATTAGATGGTTCTTTGAAACATCAATCAGTCAATCAGACGTCCAACTCGTTCAGCGTCTAATTAAGCGTTTACACAGAGGTTAGGGGTGACGACCTGTTTTTGTCGTTTGTCTGGGTGAAACGACCGGTTTTTGTCACCCACTGGGAGCTTCAGGGCCCGCATCAAACTGAGCGACGTCCTTGTGTAGCAAGGAATAGCGACGTCTTTGTGTCATCTGCTGATACATTTGGTCTATTAATGCCAAAGTTCCCTAGCAAGCCCCAACCATGCGAACAAGAAAGACATTTTCGATTCCAACTTTATCTATAGCTTGATCAAGAAGATACCTTGCATTCTTCTTTGGTACAACAGTGGCGTCCGAAGATTGTACAAACAGCGTTCCCCTAACAGATACCAGCACCGTATTCAGCGGCCTTCTCTTGTTGTTCTTTGCACCGTCAGAGCATGAAGTGTTTCCAAGCCATGCAACATGACAGTTCGTTGGGTCTCAATCAATTACAACTGCACTATTACCCGAAAATGCTCAAGCGTTCGTTAAGAACAGCTTCTCGCGAAACATTATGGTACACACACTTCCAATAGTGGGAGGCGTCGTTTCATCAGATCCTTTGGATCCGTGCGCGCTGTCTGTGTTCCCCCTGAGTAGGTAACCCGGTGAACTTGTTGTAGTAGGTGAACTCGCTCTCCTTGAGCAGGGCAGATTCGAATGATTTGAATCAAATAGAAGTTTACTTTCCAAACCCGGCTTTCTTGGTATGGAAAGAGCTTCCTTCTTCGTTCTTGTGCGCGGTTGACTGACCAGTATATCTTGAAAGGCCACGGTTATGTCAGCTAGCAGGGTCACTTTAACTTAAACTGGTCTACGTACATACTCCAGTATACCCAGAGCTCTTTGCTTGTCTCACCGCTTTGCCCCTTGCAATGCGGCCTCAGCTGGTCGGTAACTTTGGAACGCGAAGGACGTTTATGAGGGCTCCTTGATTGAGCGAACAGATCATCGCGTCAGCCGACGGGAAGTCCAGTCGCTCTTGAAGTTTGCGTGCTTCCTGCGCGCGCTTGACTTGGTCTGCCGGGTAGGCTCTCTCTCGCTCTGCAGCAGTCATCATCATCATGTGTCTCATCGCATCAATATTAAGATACATCAAGATACATCGACGACATTAAGACCATTTTCCTTGACCCGGAAGCGGACCGACACTTTGATCCCGGAAAACCGCACATCAAAGTGGGAATTTCGAACCCTCTGGCTAAAGGATAAAATGTTCGCCGCTTCTTCTGAAGCCAAGTAAACCGGACCAACGCCCACGAACGAACCGGCAAATGTTGGACGAAGCCCGATAATTTAATTTCGGTATCGACTTGTCGGAAGTCTAATACTGCAATAGGCTAAGACAAGCAAGTTGGCTTGTGTGTCAAGTAGGATGTCGGTAACCTTCAAGTCACAAGCTCGTCGACTGTGGCATATGCACGGTTCGTGATCCCGCGAAGCCAAAGGTCGCTGTGGTGAGGCGGTATCCATCTCCTGCTATGGCTTCGAGACGGGGACAAGATCGTATTACGACAGAGATCGCATGTACGACAGACAAGACCGCTTGCAGGAGGTGGGGGGTTTCCACGTTTTCCGGACTTTTCCTGGGTTGTCGTGTCTATTTGCATGCTGCCGACCGTGGAATACACAACCGGGTGGTAGAACCAGTTCTGGGCGTGAACAGTGTTCTGTTACACGCTTTCTTTCACAAGCTTGTACGCAGCTGAGATGTTGCGGGGATTGCCCGACGACACCAGATTATGATTGTCATTAAGGAACTTGTGTGTCCTTGCTCGACGATCCTCCAATCCTCGTTAGGGTTAGGAATAACTCAGCAAAAGCGAACCTCATTTTAGCTCAGCAAAAGCGAACCTCATTTGATAGTTTGAGGGCTTGTTGTAGCTAAGTTTCCGGGTTAGGTTAGGGTTAGTTGGATTGTCCGAAGGTCCTTGACGCGGGTTGTTGCTGTAGGACTTATTACTGTGATGCCTCCTGCCTTGTCATTTCCTTTTGGTCTGGTCTGCCGTGGCGGCATCCGTTCAAAATCTGAAAAAAGCTTCTCGCGAGACAGAATGGTAAACACACTTCCAATAGTTGAAGGCGTCGCTGCACTAGATCATGGGGCCTGTACACGCTGTCTGTGTTCCTGATTAGATAACCCTTTGACTAAGGAGTCCGGATGGTCCTTGGTCGATCTTGCCTGGAAGCTGTTTTTCCACGCAGCCTGAGGGCTGCGGTTCGCATTTCTCCCATGGAGCGTTCTTGGTCAAATACGTAAAGTGATAAAAAATAGTGTGCGCGCTTCGCGGGACCTTGAAGGATTGCTGGGACCTTGTTGGGACCTTGAAGGATTGCTGGGACCTTGTTGATCTTGAGTCGTGTAGTCCATGGCTGGGATCGGAATTGATGACTGAGAAACAAATTGGCATCGGCTTGAGATGTCGTCTCGTCGCCTTGGAGAGTGATGGCGGTTTCACTTTTGTGATTGTCACACACTCACGCATTGTGCTATACCCAGGTGAATTGGATTGTGATTACATCGTGTGGTTCACAGATGGCAAAGAACAAGACACAGTGAGGTGAGTACCGAGACAAACCTAGACATACACAGAACTATAGGGTACACTAGAGGGTGTACACTACACTACCCCCTCCCCGGGAAATGAAAAGGTCAAAGAGAATAGTACATGAGAAAGAAAAAGAAAAACATATACTACCGGTTGGAACTCTTTCGTAGAAAACATTTCCAAATTCTAATGCAAATCTGTGTCCTGAAATCTTAGTAGGAGCTTTATATCCTTTTAAGCGTTGTCATCTTGACGACGAGTTGCCAATTTCCGTAAGCATCTCGTAGGGTGGTTGCGAAGATACTCGTGCACCACAGTGTTATGGAGAAGGTGAGCCCATGGTTCCCATGTTCGCTCATCGTATCCCTCCCATTCAACTAAGAAGGTCAATGTGGACCGACGTTTTGGATTTCCCTTGACTCCATGTATTGCTTGTACATAGAATTCTTGTTTATCTCTTAGGGCGACCTCAGCTGGATTTGTCCTGGCTGGGTTGTAATTAAATTTACGAACCTTTGAAGGATCGATTTTAAACGTTTTATTTATGTTTAAATGTTGTAGCTCATATTGTCGTCGAGAAGCATTATATGCTACGACACGAAATGGTCCCCGTAAGGGAGTTAATAACTTGTTCGGCGGTCTTTTACCAAATGCCGTGTCAGGGTATTCACACATGACATAATCGTTCGGTTGAAATATAACCGGTGCTTCGTTAGGTGAGTTTTGACGCGTGTGTCTCAGTTGCTCATCTTCCTGCTGTTTCTTTGCAATTTGGATGATTCGGTGCTGGGCAGCCAACATGCGATCAATCCAAGAGCGTAAGGTTGGTGACATATTGTCATTTGGTGGAAGAGGTTCACCCGATTTCGCATCATAATTTTCATTTGGTAAATCTTCGAGCAGTACTCGTCTATCTAACCGAGTTGCATCACCAAATAATATTGCAGCCGGAGGTACTCCTGTTGCTTTATGCGGGGTTGAATTCATGATTCGTTGGATGAGAGGTAGGTAAGATGACCACGAGTCGAGAACCTTGCTGTCTGCAAGGAAAGCTCGCAAGTGTCTCAGCACCTCCTTATTTGCTCTTTCCACTATACCGTTCTCTTCTTTCGAGTAAGGCGTAGCGACTATAGTGGATACTTGTAACAATCTACAAAGTTCCTTAACTGTTTCGTTTAAAAATTGTGTCCCTCCGTCAGATAACATCTGCAGGGGTTGTCCATATCTAAAGACGAACTCTAATATTCTTTCAGCGGCTTCTGTTGCGCCAACTGATTGAAGCGGAAACAATTCTACAAATCTTGAGAAGTTGTCGATGACTACAAGGATGAACTCATATCCTCGGGCCGACTTAGTGTATGGACCCATTGTGTCGATACTAATTCTTTCCATAGGTGCCGGGGCCCCTGTCACGAAAGGTAACGCTTTTATAGCAGGTGCTAGGCGTCGTAACGCTTGGCATGTCGGACATTCAGAGATAAATTTTCTCACGTCTCGACGCATTAGAGGCCATGATCGTGACTTTGCTTTCTATCGTTTCATGGTAAGGTGGAATCCCATATGTCCCTCTAATTCGTTGTGTACCTCTTTCAGGTATTGATCATGTTCTTCTGCAATTACGATATCATGCAAGTTCTGAACATTAGCAACAGGTTGTTGTGCTGGAGACGAACCATAACCGTCATCGTAACCACTATGATAGTAATCATCTTCCTGTTGATTATCAACATCCATTGATTGGATCTTAGAAGCAGTCTCCGAAGTCATGGGGTGATCACGCTTAGCGCGCTTTCCTCCTTGTCCCACTCTGCGAGAACGCGGTCGTTTCTTGAACGACAGGGCTTTCGGTGTCACGTTTCCCAAGGGGGCGCTTGTCGCGATTCCACATAGAAAAGCTGCGGGTTCCGTTTCCGGAGCACACGAACAGTCGCCCGTGAGTGAACACAAACGATCCGGGATTCCATCTTCCCCACAAGCTAGAGTTCGCGGGCTCTTGCTGTCAAAGGCGACTTCATCCTCCTCTCCGTCCTGGGCGCACAAACGCGAGAAAGTGTCAGCAACGAAATTTGCTTCTCCTTCAATGTGTCGAACCTTGAAGTCAAATTCTTGAATAGCCAGTTTCCAACGTACCACTTTCGGTGTGTTGGTGTTCAAGTACTTCAGATTGCGATGGTCCGTGAATATAATGAAAGGGATATCACGCAGTAGGTGTTCCCATTTCTTCACTGCATACCAAATGGCATAACATTCTTTTTCGATTGTTGACCATCGACGTTGGACCTTAGTCATTGTTTGGCTCAAGAAGGCGATTGGTATTTCTTCTTCCTGTCCATTCTCTCCTGTTCTTGTTTGGTAGAGATAAGCCCCAATACCATAATCAGATGCATCCGTGGCCAAGCTGACAGGTAACTGCTCATCAAGAAAATGTAACAGGGGATTAGCGCGAATCGCGTCTTTAAGTAACTCGAATGCGTCACTGGCTTGTTGAGTCCATCGCAGGGGCTTAGAACGTATCGAAGCCACATTGTATCCTTCTGTCATCGTATGAAGAGGAGCAGCGATTAGTGCGAAATCACGTATGTGCGCACGAAAGTAATTCACTAAACCCAGAAATTGTTTGAGTTGCCGAGGAGTATGTGGTAATGGGAACTCCACTACCTTCCTGATCTTTTCGTCAGACATTATAACTCCGTGTTCATTAATAACTCGGCCAACATACTCTAGTTCAGTCAAGCCAATCTTGGCTTTGTCAGGATTCAACGTGAGGTTGTGTTCCTTAAGGCGTTTGAGGACCTTGTCCAAGTTGGCTGCGAATTCTTCCTCTCTTTGCCCGTAGATGATTATATCATCAATATAGATTTCACAAATATCATAGAGCAAACCATGTAGCACTCGTGCCATCTGTTGTTGGAAGGAGGATGGTGCGGATTTAATTCCCATCCATAATCTAACTGGTTCGAACACGCCGTAGTCTGTAACGAACGCAGCTAGGTGCCGAGTCTCTTGATCAAGCAATACCTGGTGGTATCCTGAC
Organism: Poteriospumella lacustris; assembly: GCA_008000375.1. Lineage (NCBI taxonomy): Eukaryota > Chrysophyceae > Chromulinales > Dinobryaceae > Poteriospumella > Poteriospumella lacustris. The sequence continues at coordinate 75,522 of SMOI01000097.1, forward strand.
GTTAGATCCAACACAGCAAAGTATTTCGCTTTCTTTGAACCTAACCGTGCAAATAGACGATCGATGTTTGGTATAGGCCATCCCATTGACTTTAACTTTTCGTTCAAAGTACGATAGTCAACGCAGAAGCGCCATTTGCCAGGTTGATGTGGTTTAGCAACCATCACAACTTGTGAATAATTTGTTGCTTGGGATCGTTTGATAACACCCAGCCTTAACATATTATCTAACTGTTCAATCAATGCTTGTTGTTTTGCTAGAGATTGAGGTCGAGGAGGCCCTCCTTGACGAAATGGTGTACCGTCCTCAAGCTCCAGAACCATAGGATCTATTACGGCAGGTTGAGGACCAATTGTACGCGCGAACGTGTCGCGATTCGCTTTCAATATTTTGCGTATCCGTTGTTGAAACGGTCCGTCGCCGTGTATTACGGGCAAAGGTGATTCATCATCAAGTTTCTCTCCTTGCTGTGGAAGAATGTCTGTTATTTCAGGTTTCCATTCAGGCTCTTCGTCATCATCGAAGACTAGCTCTAACAAATCTTCCTTAGCATACTCTATGTAGTGCTTTTCAGTGTATTTTGTAGACGTTCGTTTATCGGAGGAAAACTGGGGTCTTCGTTCCGTGGCGGACAAAGCTGCCAACCAATGTGATAAGTTATGTAAGACTGCCAAGTGCTTTACTACCGATTGCCTTGCCCGAGAGTGACTTTTCTCTGGTGCAAAAAGGAAACGAAAGTTGGCCGTCAGATCATACTTTCGTATGGTGGGTAACCCGAGGATTATGTCGAAGTTCCCGTCAAAAACTTTCACATTGGATAACTCAAGAGTCATGGGTTGTGAAGAATCAGTCATTACCGTTACAGATAAGTGTTCTACACTACCTACAATACTACAACTACTATCTATCCATGCTCCGTTGACGAATGGTTGGCAGGGAGGTGTTATGACCACACCCAACGCTTTCAACCAGGAATAGACGCGAGTGCTGATGTAGTCGCTCGAATTTGCACCACTATCTATTAGCGCTTGTGCTTGAAGTCTAGCATTCAAATACCGAATAGTATAATTGACATAACAGTTTTGTAAGTCATGAATTAAAGCTGTCACATATGACGTACCTTTTCCACCGCGGTTGATGGTGTGGTTTCCACCAGGAGGTTTGTACTCGTGTCCATACGGATCACGAGTCGGAGGAAGAACCGAAACGGTCGGGTCCTGCTGGCGATACATTTTGCCATAGGCAGAATCGATCCAGCGAACCTTCTCATAGTGGTTTCTGAAGGCATGCTCCGAGAATCGACAAGCTCTTGCAGGATGATTATTGCGACCGCAGATATAGCATTCTGAGGCTGTCGATTCGTTTGCCGAATTTCCTCCACCAGTTGAGATGGCAGGAGTAGCATTTGGTGCTCCATTCTTCTGACCACCTGATTGGGTCCCACTGCGTGGGATGTTGACGCGTGGGGAATTCGAGGTATTGTTCGCCAAACCATTCTTGTTGCCCCTCCCGTTTAAGGACTTACCATAGCTTTTGTTGCTATAGTGGGCATTGTTGTCCGGTCGGGAATGCACCGGTCCAACAGAGTCAGTCGGAGGGAAAAGTACCTCGTACTTGGCTTTGACTCTGGCCATGTTGGCGGCAACCGCATTGCATGACCTACACAACTTGCTCAGAAAGTCGAATAACTTCTCAGGGTTGTCAATGGTAATGAGTTCTTCTTCATTACTGGGGTGCCAACGGGTAAGTTGGAAACGTTCCCAAAAATCTCCGACATCCTCATTGGCGTGCAGTCCTTTGACAATTTCATATGTCAGCAACGCGATAGCCATTTGAGCACTGCCCGATAAATGGACCGGGATGCTCTGGGCGTCCATGCGAGGCAAGGTCGTCCCCAATGAGGGTTGTTTGACCCGTGGGTCTAGGAGAATCTGAAGGAGCTGTAGCACCCAACTTTTTTTCTGTTCGGGGGAAGCGGCACTCCACTGAGGAAGCGTAGCAGCAAGGCCCTCCATGACTGCGGCCCGACAATTTGAGATCTCCGTATGATTCTCGCTCGGGGTGCGCGTCATCCACTCAACAAGGCGATACTGAAACATATTGTTTATCGCTTGAAGAACGTTGTTGGTGGTGAAGGGGCCACAGGCGCGTTCACCGTTCCATCTGAGGATGTGATCCTGTAACTCAGACTCGGTGAAATCGCCCCACTTACGACCCGTTTTGTTGGTGTCGGGGTCACTGGACATGTTATCCAACCACGCCCGCACTTGTGCTGAAATGAGAATGTCATTTCGGTGTTTCGTTCCAGTCGGACCTTGATGGGCCGAATCATTGCGCCAGGCATCTAGCGCACTGAAGAACGTTTTCACCACGGCATTCGTGAGCACCTGCCTACCATTTTCCTTGACATAGTCAAGTTTGGTAGGAGGGGGCGTGGTCGAGAAGGTGTGCGTGACTCTCGACGAATGTCGATGAGACGACGGTGGGTTCGGAGCCACGTCCTCGTCCGACGACGAATCCCTGCGTTGTTTCCGAGGGATACGCCTCACGACTTCTTCCGTGGAAGGAAGTCGAGCGGGCAGACCATGTGCTGCGTCGCTTGCCACCATGGTGGCGTCGCCGTCGTCGACATTCTCATTGGCGACTGTGAGAATGGTATCACAGTCGCCGAGAACATCCTCTTCGTCGGGGTCCTCATTGGCTGACAGATTGTCAGCCTGAGGACCAGCTGGGGGAGTCTCGGTCTCTTCCCCTTCCTCAGGATCAGAGGGAGGCTCCGACGATCGATGACGCTTGCTCAACGGCAAGGTCTTCGCGTCTGGCTCGCGCTTCCGAGGCGACGAGGTGTATGGAGCGGGCTCCTGGTCCTCGTCCTCCTCCTGCAGAAGAAGCGCCATTGCTGACTTCTTCCTCAAAGAGGACTTCTTTGAATTAGGAGCCGGGACATACCCTTGCTCTTCCCTGGCAGGATCCTTAGATCCTGTACCAAGCTCTCTGCGCAGAGATGTCCTCATTGACAGTCTCTTTGGAGAAAGATTCTTCGGGAACATTCTTTTTTTTAACAACAAAATAATAATTAATTATTGTGCTATACCCAGGTGAATTGGATTGTGATTACATCGTGTGGTTCACAGATGGCAAAGAACAAGACACAGTGAGGTGAGTACCTAGACAAACCTAGACATACACAGAACTATAGGGTACACTAGAGGGTGTACACTACAGCATGCATGTCTATTGTATGAGCGGGCGCTTCGCGCGAACTCAAACCCAGCCATGTGCTACAAGTGTAACCTGAAACACTACCGAGGTAGAGGCTTCAAATGGACGGACACCGTGAACCTTAGATCCCCACACAGCCTAAAGAGCTTCTCCGATCACTAAATGTGGGTCTCCAAAAGGTAGGCAACGTAAGCGATTGATACTATTACCCCCAACACCGTCGTCAACATGCGCTCTCCAAAATGTTGCATTCTCTCGTCAATAACCTTTAGGAGGCTAATGGTTTCGACTTCCTTTTAAGGTTTCGACTTCCTTTAGGAGGCTAATGGTTTGGTATTAAACCACATTCCTTCGCGTTGTTCTTCTAAGAAATTGAACGAGCAACTCGTTTTGAATTGGCATGTAGAGTTGATGGATATGAACTGACAATCTGCCCTAAGTATAAGTCCATGCCTTAAGGAGTTCAGAAAAGACATTGTGCGGGATGTACCTGTGCCATCTTGTACCGATGTCGTGATCACCTTGTATTCTTATAAATTAGAGGCAGCAACTCCAAGCTATATAAGAGGAATAAGAGATTCAAATGCAGCGTCGGCCACAACAAGGACGAGACCCAGACCAGTTGACGTCGGTTCGAAGAGGTACGGCACAATGAAAAGTTGTCTGACACCATTTCATACCTCTTTTTTGGTGCATTTGAACCTTTCTGGATCTCCAAGAACAACTGTTGGGATGAGACTAACAAGGGGAAAGTTCCCCAACAGCTAAGCTGGAAGGTCTCTATGACTATATAGCCTTTCAGCTGTCCGCGGAGGCATCCCCTTGTATACGGCACTCTACCATTGTTGACGTTTCGCGTTTTCATCAGCACCTTATTTATCAGCATCAGCGTTATCATCGGCGACAAATCGCAAATGATGACAAATGACAAATGTTACCGAGACACTCTTCTGACTTCTGAAGCCCGGCACCTTCGAGAAGCTCAAACAAGTTTTGCTGAACTCACAATCGAATCTCAATGGAGGAGTTGAAGGCTGTCGATGTAAACGGGATGATCTATTGGGTATCTTGTAAACAGTGAGAACGGCCGCGGATGTGACTCGAGAATGTTTTGGTCTTCAAAACGGAGGACTCGTTGTGAATGGCAGGGAGCATTTTCTTCTCGAGTAGGTTCTCGGTGATGTAACTGGCGCTCTTTACTTCGTTGGAGGACGGTCATTAGGTACGGGTCGAAATAAGTCATCAATATTTTTCTTGATTCTTGTCTCTGACTCAAACGAAACCCTTGCCTCAGTTCCTACACAGCCAATCGCAGCCCCACAAGCCGGTAAGAAGTCCCGATACAGCTCGTAGACAGAGGAACTGAAAATGACTCTGTCTTCTTTATGTCTGTGCTTGGTTGCATTGCATTGCGACACTTACAGCCCAAACAGGTAAGAAATCTTCGCCGTGTTGCAACGAGTGCATGCTGTTCATCTGTGCTTTCATATAATGGTTTGTTTAATTTTGATTCGTATGTGAGTTCATTACGTATATTTCGATTTTTATCTATTTATAGTTGACCCATATCTGGCTGTTTAGTCGAGAATTGGAGGAGCATAGAAATCACCGACAATCGCGAATATTTAGTCGACAAGTTTATGTTCAAGATGTAAACGTACCACTTAAGAATTTCGCTCTTGATACAGCTAATCTTGGTTCGTAGAGCAAAGGGATATTGGTGTGACCAGACATGTCCGTCGCAATTATCGCAACCATTTGATTGTTCGTTATGATGGTAAGGGACCGGTCACACGGAACCAGAAGTCGGCCTTCTGGAATTTTGTACACGGAATTTTCCCTGTCTTTGCTGGTCACACGGAGAGTTTGTGGCCCAAAATGCAACGTTCCACGTACATAATTTCTTTGCTGCTGGCAGAATTCATGAAATCCTGCGATGGCGAAGAAAATGTTTGTTGGGGCCATCAATATTTATAATTCTTCCATAACGTAGGTTAGTTTGGGCCGAAGCAATCGAAGGCCTGATACGAAAAACGACTTACGACAAACGACAACCCACGCAAGCCAATGGTCTGAGCGCGCGCTACGCGCGCACTAGAACCAAGCCGTCCGCGCCAGCGCGGACGGCGACAAGTGACACGTGACAAGTGACAAGAGAAGAAACACTACCGAGGTAGGGGCTTCAAACGGACGGACGGACGGACGGACAGAAAATCAAAACTTGGCCCCCCACACCCCTAAAGGCCTTCTCAATCACTCAGTGATTGCTTCGGAACTTTTGCAGTTTGAAGTCATGGGGGGGTCATCGAGATGTGTGTTGGTAGTGCTTGATTCTTTTTGGGCGCTCTATGAAGCGGAGGTGGAAGAGAAATTGGTGGGAAAACGTACCCATTTTCGCACTCGTGGAAACAGGCAACGGAACAGAGGTTACGCTTTAGAGGAAGTGAACCACTTGCATGATCGATCGACCGCATGGCTACCTTATCTTCCGGATCTGTTGTATCGAAAGCTACCAAGCTGTATGCAACGTTGAGATATCTTGCAGGTTGTTACCCACTTTGACGATGGCCGTGGTTGTTTCTGTATTACAGGAGGCTCCTATTTGGACATTTGTTTCGCATGGGGAATTTCGAAGACCACGTTTTTCTCCACACTGATCCAGTCAAGGGAGCCGTTTGACCAACAATTGACGCTATCGATCACTGTTTTGATATCGGTTTGCCAGTCCATGATGTTAACGCTTTGGATGCGTTAGCCGAAGATTGTTGCACGTACTCCAACGGAGAAATGAAAGGATGCGTGATGGCTATCGATGGCTGGGTTGCTCAGACTCGTAAGCCGATGAAAACTGAAGTCGTTGATGTCATGTCGTATCACAATAGGCATGAATGTTGGAATGTTGGGGACTTGTAGTGTTGGCTGGTTGTGACGCGCGATGCCGCTTCAATTTGTTTTCAGTTGTGAACACTGGGTCAACAAATGACACCGTTGCGTGGGATTCAAGCAGTATGAAGACGATTCCGGATTCGGGCAAATTCCCTCGACAATACTATATCATTGGTGATGAGGCTTTTGTTTACACCGACCAGCTGCTTGTGCCGTACTCTGGGAGAGGATTAGGGGTGTGGAAAGATTCGTTTAACTGCCATTTATCCAGAATGCGACAGTGCATTGAGCGTTCATTTGCGTTGCTGGTGCAAAGATGGGGAACTTTTTGGTGACCACAGCGAGGCGCCTTTAAGAACTACTGTTTGAACAAAGCCGAAGCTCCAATTGCCAACATGTATTATGAAGATATCATCCTCAACGATGTCGAGCACGAAGGAGACAAAGTTGGAGGAGGGGCAGCAAATCGACGCACTAACTTCACGGAAGAATTGCGATTGAAGGGTGTAAGAAGACCTGCTCATGCACTGATTAACTCACGTGCTTAATAACTTATATATCGTCTTCAAATATATCCTGACGATGAGAAGATGCGACGGAAGAAAGCAGGAAGGGAGAAGATGTCGATAGCGAGGAAGATGAAGAAGATGGAGCAGATATCTGCTGCGGAGTTGTTGTGGGCTGACGAGGAGTATTGGTCGTGTTGGCTGATGCTGCTTGTGCTGGTGCAATAAAGACTGGTGCTGGCGGAGTCATTCTTGATTGAGCTTGGAGTCTCTTCAACATCTCCGATCTTGCTATGGCTTGGTCTTCCTGAGAACCGTATTTCATAACAAATTCAAGAGTGCGAAAGAAACTTTGGCGTTCTTTTGGCGCTCTATAAGATTTGATTCCGCCACGCGAGCATCAAGCACGGTTGCAATTCCAGCACCCGCTACGGCTGATACACTGACTGGAGCACCGCTTTGGGGTTTTGTCCCGCGACGGCTGCCGTCTACCGACGATGTTTTCGGCGTCGCAAAACCCAACTCACTTTCATCAGCTTGATGTCCTTCATCTCTTGCACGCTTCCTGGTCCTGGCGACCTCGGCACGTCTCTCGTATCAGCAGGATCAATAGCCCCAGTATCTCGTTGAACGTCGATTGGGAGAGCCCTACCCAGTGGCTCCATTCCTTCTACATCGAACAGGGCGCCAGCGTAGACAACAACATCGTTGCTAAATGGTGTGCAGAACTTGACCCACTCATCGAACTTGTTTTGGGCATCCTGGTATCCAGATCTTTTGTAGTTCGAGTAGCACACAGTAATCTTTGTCTTCAGTTCGCGATACTGTGTCCGTATCCAAAGGGCGTCCCTTAGAGGACGATTTGGCGATGATGGGTTGATGTCGTCGCAATAGAGCATCAGCTGTTCCATGCCGAGACTATCAATGCCACCGATCACTGCATTGGTATACTTGTAGGTGTCGTAATCGTTGAACATTTCGGCCAGTCGAGCCCACATGGTTACTTGATCACCCCCGGAATGATTGGCATCCAACTCCGGTCGCGACATCGGTCGCAAGGCGGCTGTCCAAGTCGCTGCTGCGCTGGGATCAACTCGCAAGTGCAGAAGTCGTGATGGCTTGACGAGTTGCCTTGTCTTGTGCTTCGCCAGCAAGTGTAGTTCGGGCTTCCCCCAACAATCTTTGAATTTGTAACATCAACAACCAAACTAGAAAGCAACAAAAAACAACAAAACATACCTTTGCCGGGTTGCTTCGGTAAGGCTCTCTTGCCAAAACTTCTGCACTTTGGCTTTCTGATCGGGCTTCAGATTGCCCCACGTCTCGCTATATGTCTTGAAGAAGCCTTTTTTCGCGGCTTACCGATGCATTCCTCCGCAGGCACCGTGACCAACATCTTCAGCATGATGTCTGGATCCATGCCATCGAATAAATCGCGACGTTCTTCAGATTGAATCGCGGTTGATGATTCCGTTGTCATTTCCACTAACGAAGCCGCCATTGTGCTGTTAAGGGGTCCCTGACGATCAAATCTTTGATGGAAAATATCAATACTATCTTTGATGGATAATATCAATACTATCCATCAAAGATTTCATCGTCAGGGACCCCTATACAGCACAATGGCGGCTTCGTTATTGGAAATATTATTTGAAGTTGAATTTGAATTCACAGAAAAAGACGAGTGTGCGTGTGACCCGCTATGCAACTTCGGGGGCAAAAGTCCGTTTTCGGAATTCCTCAGGAGAAAACCATTTTCCGTGTAACCGGCCCCTATTGCGGAGCAAGGTGGACGATTCAAAGCTGTTTTGGATGATTATGCTTATTTCATCCCAAAATAATTCACCAACTCATCGCCGACGTCTTGGCAGACCTAACGTCCGAAAACGTTTCGCAAAAACAGTGTTAAAGTAGTGTACAAACATTCCGCGGAGTGGTGTGTAGGAGCGTAAGCGAAAGTTGTCGCCAACCATTGCGAGCTTTTAAGTTCAACCTGTTCCACCGTCGACTCGCCCGTTGAGTGCATAGCTCTGCGACTTCGATCATCGTGTGGTCGTCGACGTGTACGTGCGTTGGATCCACTTTCTCCATCAATTCACGACACCACAGCAACACCTGTGTGCAATGGAGCGCATTGTGAGAACCGACGAATCCACAACACCCTACTGTAAAATTCCATGGTCATTCATGTTCTCATGCCTATCACAAGGGGAAGCCCCCCTTTGGCCATCTGCGGAGCCTGAAACTCCTAGCTTTACTGGCTTTCTCGTCAACAATGATAAATTGTCTGGAAACACCCGCTGTCTTCATGCGCTTGTTAAGCCCATCAGCAAAACGTCGAATTTGTTTATGTAGATCTTCATCAACTGAATTGTGCACGAAAGTGTCCAAATTCTCATCTTGGAAATACAGAACACCCCGACACACGTCCTCGAAGCTGGCATAAGCTTGGCGTAAGCTCGAAATAACATTAGCATAAGCTTCCTCGAAGCTGGCGGACTCACTGTTCTCAGTGTGGGCAGCTGAAGCTGCCTTTGTGGGTTTCGACAAGACATGAGGATACCAAGACATGAGCATAACATGACGGGACTTTCCCATCTGCCCGTGACGGCCGGCAGGTTGGCAGTCAACGCGAGGTGACCCACAAATGGTAGGCTTGTTCGCCTGAACGACACTGCGGCATGAGGAGCATCTGTTGCGCGTGGTGTGTTTGCCTCTTGGTCCCCTTACCTGGAAGTGGTGGTTGTCGACGGGAATCACCCGGACGATGAACCTACATGAGACAGGGATAAGGACAAGATAGGTTTGTGCGACCGTGTTGACGTAGACGGTTTAGGCGGATAAATGTTACACGGATGTGTGGTCTCTGCTTTGTGATGTGATTTGACTGGGTCTCGGACGGGCTACGGGCAACATCCGGTACGTGGTACGGTCACGCGGGGTAGCCAATTGGTGGCAGCCCAGAAGCTACCAAGGCGCCTGAAATGTCCCTGGCGAGGGAGATGTACGGCGACCTTGGCATAGTCCCATGCTCGCTGTTGCGAGCGCAGGAGTTGCTGAAATGTCCACCCTGGCGAAGGACGCAGCTGTGTGCTGGCGTGACGCCAACGATGCGTTTCGCAGTTGCGTGTGCATGTTCATTGGTCACTGATGAGCGCTCCAGTCGAGGCTTGCGCGGAGTTGGTTGTCGCCCTCAGGGGTTTGCAAAGACCTTCCATTGTGGGTTTGTTTCCGCGGTTGGCACTGCTGACCCTGTACAACCGCAGACGACGCGAGCAGGCGCGTAGACGTGATAATCATCCATAAACATGGCGTCTCGGAAGTTCTCAAAGTATCCTCCACTTTCTCCTTGTCGCAACCCGCCCAGTCATAATATATTTCAAGACAACCTGTCGACAAAATATATGGCTGGGGCGAGGTGGTGCAAGCGTGAAAACAGGACACTCCAAGCATATCAATGTGCGGTTCTTCTTCGTAAAGCAGCACATTGACGTCGACGACTTTAAGATCCAGCAGCTACCGAAGGACGCCAGGACCGCCTATACGCTAACGAAGCCGCTATTGGGCATCAATTTTACAAACTACCTGCAAACTTGATGAACCACCCCATGAACTATGCTGCAATAGCTGCAAGTAGGTAAGCTCTGCCAAACTGCAGCAAAACTCCTAACAGCAAAAGCATTCACAATGTGCTGCCGTAGAGCAAGTGGCTTGCGGAGCGTTTGACAAAATCAAAGCGCGGTTAGAGGCAGGTGGGCATCAAACGGATCCGAACGTGAACCTCACTGGCGAGAAAAGCAATTTCACTGCCAGGCACGAAACGGTCCTGGTGGTACTGACGCTGGCAGCGAAACAGCAACTCGACTTTCCTGGTGCCTATCTGCACGGGAAGCTCGCCGACCGCCTCGTCTTGCGCCCTCCAAAGAATCTCGTAGAGATCTTCCAGAAGATCTGTCATACCAGTAGCCCAACGGCGCATTCCTCGTGCAGCTCAAAGGGCCCTTCTTGGCCTTCCATAAGCGGCGAAATACTCACCGCCTTGTATATTAAACTCGGTTAGGAAAGGAATACAGACAACCAATGTTTGTACAATAACACGGAAGATGAGCCGGTGTCATACATATCACTGCATGTTGACGATGTCTTACATACCTTCTCGTGCGAAAGTCTCCGAGCTAAAATTGCACGAATAGCACCGATTCCTGCAAGAAGAGTACGGGGAATTACTATAAGACTTATAGATCCCAAACTTCCCAAACAACACCCCAGAACCCAAACCCAACGCTGACCTTCAGTTTCCTCACTCAGGTGCACATCGGCGATTCTGCACTGTAACGTTGGCCTTCTACTTCGCAACAATGTGGCGACAAACACTTTCTCAACAAAGCTTATATGCGCAAGAAAAGGATTTCGTGGATAATATTCCATGAACACCCAATAAAAAATGGAGAAGTGGCTGAAAATACCGCTCCACTTAAACGTTTCGGTTTAAGACGCGGTGTACAGTAACCAAGCATACCGTCAACGAGAAAAACGAGATTTTATTCTGACCCTAACCGCTTACATGGGAATGATGCTCGTTATCCTTATCTTCATTTTTGCCATAAAGACAGTTTTCATGTTGTTGGAAATCCTGTATAAGCTCTTACTAATTATACCACTTGCAGGATGTTTATCCGGTAAGCACTGAGCCACCTGCGACATTCGGAGTTGCGTTAATGAAGAACGAGCACAAATCCACGTAGATGAAGATGGGCCAATGGATTTGTTTCACAAGATGATTCCTGTGTGCCTATTGCCTGTTCAGCGAATTGTGCGTCGGTTTCAATCCATTTTAATAGCCGCCTGCGGACCGTTCGGATCTGATTTAACGGATTGCCGTTGGATACATAAACACTTAAGCATACGAAAATCTCGGTTCTTATTCAACGGTAATGCCATCTGTGGTGCTTTCAGAAGATGGATAGATTTTTTATCTCGAAGCCGATATCGCCGTTAGACACAGTCCATAATGAAGGCGACCAAGGCGACGGTGTTGAGGGCGAGGATGACGAAGGAGAACTTAGGAAAGAAGGTGAAACAAGTTATCGGACAGACGGGGAAGGGTTCCCTCGATTGTTTCCTTTGCCTGCAAGTTGGTCACTGACATTCCTTTGAATTTGACGTAAATTCATTCACTTAAGCTTCAAGGGCCCATCGTACTTGGATTAATCAAGTCTTTGAACTACTCGCTGTTTGGTAACGGCGTGTACCACGTGGAGCAGAGCGCAGCCCATTTGTCGTTTTATCCGCAGTAACAAGTGGTGAGCTATTATCCGCGGTGAGCTATTTGGTAACAAGTCGTGTTTAGAAAGCTTTGGGCTTTGTGGACATTGAAATCCTGTTCAGCCTTGCTTCCTTTTTCTTTTTTCGAATGGGTTTCGACTGGGACCAATTTGGTGTTTTTGGTGCTCCAACTATTTTTCGTTTACTTCAAATTCATCGCGGGGGGCTTAGAGTTGGACGTCCGGACGGCGAGATCTGGAACTGGTTGTTTCCTGTTATTCCCCTTCAGCTGAGGGATCGCTTAGCGATCACTAACACCTAAAAACGATTCCAAGCCAATAGATGATTCCTCCTTTTTGCTTCAGAGATCTTGCCACGTGATCACAATGCCCGTGTGCCCACGTCCTTTCGCATGGGCGAGATAGATTGTATCGGCGTACAGGTGTACTCTCGGTTCATCTTTTTTGAATTGCAGACAAGTATTTTGAGTTTTGATGAGATGTTGTCGATCAAGAGATCAAGCAAGAGGCCCACGGCTTGAGTCGTGAGTGAGCTGTGAGACTGTACTTGTATTAATATTCATCATTTGTAGTCGTTGTCATTTTATATAACATACGGTGTCACTAAGGGTCCTCGCGCTTATCTCGAACACAACCGTAAACTCCGCAAGCTTGAGACTCGAAGAGATCCCGTTTCCCACTCAGACTTGGTGGTGTGTCGCAACGCTCTCTGTTGCACGGTGCTGTCGGCCTAAACGTCAAGGTGCTGTTTTCAATGCTAAATAGAAAGCATATGTGTTTGATACCCAACGTGCGTTCAGTACAACGCGACATTGGTAGTTGTTTTTTCGACCTTATGGGCCGTGGACAGCGGTATTCTGCATCAACAGACACGAATAACAAACTGAATGAGCCTCTACAAGACTTGAAAGCAAGATTGATATGTCACTGGCCATATCAATCTGGTGTTTATCATGGAGTGGCATTCCGGCTGCACGTACTTCACAGTTTTCATCAAAACGAACTTCACGGAGTCACGGTCATCGGCGTGACCGTGCCCATCAGACGGTATGACTCCATCGTCATGCAATAAAAACAAAACCACGGATTATTCCAATTGGTAACGAAAGGACCAGACTTAAATACTTGTAACTCATATTTTAACGTCAAATAAAGCGTTTCCTAAGGTTTGGAGTGGCTGGAATCGTCTGTCTGTCGGTCGTACCTAAGAACCCGTACAAATCGGACATATACTAGTACTATATTCAGTATATGATGCGAAATATATTGAATAAAACACTTTTTTAGGAACGAAATGGAAACGCAAACGAACAAATGGAGTTACTTTTGTCAATTACGTCGAAGGAGTCAGCTTATGTGGGAGTCAGGGAGATGAAATGAAAAAGAAAAGAGTAGTGGAAGACATTGCAAGGAAACCAACTGACTAATGCGGCTAAATCTACGGCTACAGGAAGACCTCAAAAGGAAAGGAAACCAACAGAACAAGAACGGCCATTGGCCAAGGTTTACTTTGCTACGACTAAACGAAACGAATACGCTACACATGCAGAAGTCCTACAGAAACTACACAGTATGATCTCTACGCTGGCGATACGTCATACAGTACACACCGAACCGATACAGTCTCGATAACGTGCGCCACATCGCTTGGTCAACACAGCGACAAGGGAGTCTAATGGCAATACAACTCAGTCAGCAACAACGAATGTCCAGGAAGCAACAAGAGAAACCAAAAAGAGAGACCAGCGAATGAGGGAAGATAAATGAGAGAAAGGAGACGTAGTAGAAGATAATGCGAAGTGTACAGCGTGCAGTTTATGCGAATTCATCAACGAAATCCGAGAGCGGGCGACCAGCAACAAAATCAAAACGCGTGATCACAACAACAACAACGAAAAAGAAGAAGAACCCACTGCCCGACACAGCAGGTCAAAAGACGTAAAACGAAACAAAAAGGGGGGTGGTGGGAAAACGACGGAGCGATCCGTAGCCTCTTACTCAACGTAGTCATATCCGCACTCATCACATGGCAATGCTTAGACCTCAAATAATGTCCGAGACGAAGCGTCGAATGTGACATCACTGCCAGCGATCCACGAGGATTCCGACGGAACCGTTACGGTGGTCAACTCATAGTCACTGTTGATGGAACTGCTACCTGTCGAGGCCGATGACGTCGCCGACGACGACAATGGTATTGATGCGAACGGACTAACGGCTGGTGACGATGGAGAAGAGGAGGAAGCTGGATATGCCTCGTCGTCGATACTCTCCCACGGTGGTAGTGACGACGCATCGCTGTGCTGCGACAAGGCGTCGGCGTCGGCGTCCTCCTCGTTATCTTCCAATGACGAGGGTGCGGGCGAGGTGTTCAACGAGGTAAAGGACAGGGAGAAGGACAGCGCCTGTGACGATGATGCGGATGACTCCATCGACGAGAAGTGCTCGGACCAGTTCGAATAGTCTGACACGAGAGACGATGCGTTCGACGAAGCTGGGCGATGTAGTGATGACGAGGCATCGGAGAAGAGCGACCACTTCAACGACAATGACAAGGATGCCGACGAAACCGCCGAGGAGTCCAACAAATGGTCGCTGGAGTTCACCGGAGGCGGCATATCGATGAGCGGAGGCTGCGTGGTATCGGCGGATCCCGCCACATCGAAGCCATCGGTCGTTACCTTCGCCCGAACGATGGTCGCATACATGTCGCGCAACACCCAGGTCAACAGCGACAAAAACGGCACCATCAAAACCAGCCACACAATCAACTGGTCTTTCCAGGTGCCCTGTCGACCATCGAGAATCGGCTGTACGAACGCCATCCACACGTACAGCACCAACGCCACCAGAAACGTCGTACCCAACGACACCATCGTCTCCAACACCTGCGGGGAACACCACACCCACCAACGTAGCCACGTCGACGTCGGAGGTGTCACCAGCGTCGATCCCTCGGTGTCTCGTACGTATCGCTGTGTCTCTGTGATCAGCTGCGTCTCTTCGGGGAACACGGCCTCTCGACCGGCCATCAGCAGGGGCGATATCCAAAGGGAACCATTGACCGGAGCGGTTGAATCGTCGCCGGCTGCGTCCAACCCGACGATGCTGGCCGGCTGCAGCCCGTCGACCTTGTCTATCGCCTCCAGCGACGGGACCTTGGTCACCGCCAGTCGATGCACCGGACGTTGAAGCGACTGCGACCACGCGGCCACCATCGTCCGCAACTGCGACCCGATCGACGCATACAACACGTGACTCGGCAACCAACAGTCCAAGATCAACACCTCCCCCAACTGACACATGAAGATGTCCGTCAGCCACTCCACCATCACCGCCTTGAAGAACGACACCTGCCAGGCAAAGCCCCGGACCGCCGCCTTCGACAACAGGAAGTACAACGAGCCCGCATGAATACAGAGCAACAGACCCATCAGCAACCATCGTAGCCCCGTCCGATAGTCACGCAGCATCATCGCCCATCGTGACGACGACGACGGCTCCGCCTCGTTCGATGGCACCAACGGTCGACGTCGGTGGTTATTGGCTCGCGTTTCAAACCAGCGCATCAACGAGCGCACGAAGAGCACTTGCCGTGGGGTGGGCAAGGGCTCAGAGGATGGCGTGGTCGCGGCGAGGGAAGCCAGCGCCAAGTCGTTGAGCAGCACCCACAGAATGACGGTGCCATCGGCGGTGCCGGTCTCTGGTACAGCGGCGGACAGTGTCCGCTCGGTCATCGCATCAACGACGACGGTGGTGGAGGGTTCCCAGTCATCTGCTGGACGGTGCTGCTGCGATCGTCGTCGCGTGGCAACGATCCAACGTTGACGTGCACGACGCACGGGCGATAGAATGGTCAGTTCGGTCAGGACACGCAGCAGATCTTGTTGTTTCAGGCTCAGGACACCGGTCAGATGGTGCAGTTGAATGCTGATGGGCGGTACCAACGACGGCGATGCGCCGAGAGCGGCTGCTGCTGTCGCTGCTGCGGTGGCAGCTGCTGTGGCAGTCGCGGCGTTGGGGCTGGGCTGTCCCAGGACACCGACGTGTCTCCGTCGTTGAAATCGCGTCGTACCGGCAGCAGCAGAAGCAGTCGCAGCCGCCGCAACGGGGCCCACGGGAGTGGACGTGAGCCCCATCGACGACGCTCGACGTCGAAGGGCCGTCACCACGGCACCACCCATCGCCACCACGCTGCTGCTGCTGCTGTTCCGTCGCGGCTGTGGATCGTTGTGTCGATCTTCGCTGGCTTCCAACCGCTCAAACTCCTGTTCCAAGAAGCGAAAGATGTGGTCCAACGCGTACGAGACGATGTTCGTCACGATCGACGCGATGACGAACGAGATCAGAAAGGCGATCACCGACGCGTTGTCCTCGTTCATCCGACAGACGATCGAGGACGCCGCCTCGTTGCCCGCCGCATCGGTGGCGTCGGTAACCGTCGCACGACTGACCACACGACCACTCACCGACTCCGTCACCAACGCGGCGGTCACGGCCGCGTCATCGACGTCCTTCACCGCGTCCCCCAACCAGCGACACGTGTTCGCCGTCGGGTCGAACAGCGTCTTCCGATACAAACACAGCGCCTGCGTCTGCTGCGCCTCGCAAAAGCCATCGTCCACCGGCGACTGCAGATCGTACAAGATCGCCAACACGAAACACGACACCGTCAGCGACGTCAGGATCAACCCCGTGTCCAACACCACGCGCTTCCGACTGAACCGGTCCAAATACTGCCACGACGGACCCACACACGCCCACTGACTGCTGCGCAAGGCGATCGCACACGTGCGGAAGTACATGTGCGTCGTGACCACGGTCTCGCCCCATCGCCCATACCAATGCCGCCCCGGCACCAACACCGCCGGCACCAAGCTCGTCAGATACGTCTTCAGCGACGCCAACGACGACGACACTGACGACGACGACGATTGCGGCGGCGTTGACAACAACGGCGCCACCGCGGCACTGGTCGACGGTACTGGCGACGACGCAGCCGACACAGCCGACGCCTTGGCACCGAACCTAAACGGTAGACCCGGCGCGAACCGCAACAACAACGGACCCTGCAGCGCCAACACCGTCAGCAACGCCGTCACCCACAACCCTCCGAACGTCACCCACACGATCTGCGACTGCTGTGCCAGCGACGCACTCGACGCCAGACCCACCACCGCCACCGTCGCGTCCAAGTCACTCGACACGAACCCCGAAAACGCCGCCACCGTGATCCGACCGTTCAGCGCCAACAACGCCGCCGTCGTCGCGTTGCTCGCCCCACTCGTGTCGTACCCGCACCGACACACCACCGACGACCCCACCGTCGTCGCCTGGCAGTAGTCGCTGCTGATGATCGCGTTCGACTGCACATTCACCACCGTACACACCGTCTGCGCCACCGGACACGTGCGCCGCACCACCGCCGACGCCGCGCCCGTGCAGGTCACGTTCATCCACACCTTCGACTGCCGACAGTACAGCGACGCCGTCGACGGCACGCCCAGCGTGCAGTTCACCCGCAGCTGCGTCCTGTCCGCCACATAATACGTCGCGTCGGTCAGCTGCAAGGTCGTTTCAAACGTCGGCAGCGACACCGTGGTCGACGAACGGTTCGCATTCACCGACACGACCTGCACCGTGACCACCTCCGACGACAACTGATACGACACGGTCATACTCGAGTTGCTGACGGAGGAATGGTTCGACGTCGACGAGGTCGTGACCGTCAGCGTCGGGAAGAACGACGGAGACAACTGAATCACCGACAACAGCACGCCCAACACGCTGTTGCTGTAGCTGCTGCCCATGTGCGAGACGTCGATGGCGACCGTGTTCAACGACGAAGGCACCGTCACTCGCAAGACTTGCGTGCCGTTGACGCTGCTGTTGCGGTTCGCGAGGGCGATGGCCAGCAACGACGCGACGGTCATCGACACCTGCGTGTCGTTGGAGCTGAAGGTGATCGTGCGACTGACAATCGACGTGTTGGACAGCAGCAGCGACGTCAACGACGACGAGACCGCCCCCAGCATCTTGCTGATCGCGTCCAAATACTGCGCCACCGGCAAACTGCGGTTGTACAGCTCCAGCCCCGACAGACCGTTCAACACCAACGACGGCTGCGACGTCGGCTGGATCGAAGGCTGCCCGGTGGGGTGGCCGCTGGGTTGCGACGACGGGCACCGTGACGGCTGCGACGTCGGATGCCGAGACGGTGTCGAGATCGGCTGCTGCGAGGGCTCACTGGACGGCTGCGTCGATGGCTGCCACGAGGGCAGTCGACTAGGCTGGCCACTTGGGTGAGTAGACGGCTGCCCGGTGGGAGAGGACGATGGGGACGTAGACGGCTGCGACGATGGGGCGGTGGACGGTTGGCTCGATGGCGGTGTCGAGGGAGCGGTGGAAGGGTGACTCGAGGGCTGCCACGAGGGCTGGTGACTGGGTTGTCGAGTGGGCTGCGTGGACGGTGACGTACTAGGTGCTGCGGTTGGGGACGCCGATGGCTGTGCGGATGGCGTTTGGGAAGGCGGTGTCGATGGCTGCGATGTGGGACAGCCACTCGGCTGAGCGGACGGTTGACCCGTCGGTGGCCTCGATGGAGGACGGGTTGGTTGCGCGGTTGGTCGACTGCTCGGCTGACCAGACGGCGGTTGTGACGGCTGCGCTGTGGGATCCACGAGGGACTCTGTCGGTTGACTGGTGGGGACTCGAGTAGGAGAGGAGGAAGGGAGATGACTGGGTTGACCAGTGGGTGCCCGCGATGGCTGAGACGACGGCGGTTGCGTTGGTTGACCACTGGGGCTGCGTGTGGGTTGTTGCGTTGGTTGTTGCGTCGGTGGAGACGACGGTTGGGCAGTGGGTTGACTCGAGGGAGAGCGTGATGGTTTGGTCGAAGGCCGTGTCGTAGGTACAGACGATGGCATCCTGGAAGGGTAGGCGGACGGCTGTATCGACGGCTGAGAAGACGGTGACGACGTTGGTTGACTGGACGGTTGGCGGGAAGGACGCAGGGTTGGTTGGGCAGACGGTGGTGCAGAGGGACACTGCGTAGGAGACCTGGTCGGTTGCCCGCTCGGTTGGGCGGAAGGAGATCCCGAGGGTTGCGTCGTAGGTTGCATCGATGGTGTCCGTGATGGTTGTGCACTGGGTCGAAGCGTGGGCTGCCTTGATGGGCTATCGGTTGGCGGAGACGTTGGTTGTGCGGATGGTGTCGATGACGGGATTGTCGTAGGCAGTGCCGATGGCTGAACGGTTGGCAACGCGGTGGGTTGTCTGGAGGGAATTGCAGATGGCTGCGTGCTGGGCTGACCCGAAGGTTGTGACGTGGGCAGGTTCGTTGGCTGGGAAGATGGCGAGGCCGTTGACTGATGCGACGGTTGACTGGAAGGTTGACTGGACGGTTGCCGCGAGGGTTGCATCGACGGCTGTTGACTCGGCGTTGTCGTCGGTTGGTCCGTAGGTTGAGACGAAGGCTGGCTACTGGGCCTCCTAGTCGGTTCTCGAGACGGTTGTGTAGATGGTAACGAACTGGGTTGAGCTGTAGGCCAGCTGATCGGCTGTATTGATGGCTGTGCAGTTGGTGGAGAAGACGGCGTCGTCGATGGTTGCATTGTTGGCTGTGATGATGGTTGACGAGACGGTTGACCGGACGGTCGACTCGACGGGTGCAACGTCGGTTGACACGTCGGCTGCCCCGTCGGTTGTACGGTGGGTTGTTTGGATGGCTGAGCAGAGGGGTGACTGGCAGGTTGCTGTGTGGGTTGTGTGGATGGTTGCGTGGAGGGTTGCTGTGACGGCTGTCGCGATGGACGCGACGAGGGTTGGGACGTGGGTTGTTGGGTGGGTTGTCGAGATGGCTGCGATGACGGTTGAGTGGTTGGCGCCTGTGAGGGTTGGCATGAGGGTTGGCAGGAAGGTTGTGCGGTCGGCTGCGTCGATGGTTGACGTGACGGTTGACGTGACGGCTGTGTTGATGGCTGTGAACTAGGTTGTCGCGTTGGCTGAATTGATGGCTGGGAACTGGGCTGCAGGGTAGGTCTCCCTGAAGGCTGTCGACTAGGCTGTCGAGACGGCTGAGACGTTGGCGTACTCACAGGCTGCCTGGAAGGCTGTCCCGTTGGTTGGGTCGATGGTTGGTCCGTGGGAGACCTAGATGGGCGACTACTGGGGCCCGACGAAGGTTGACCTGTCGGCTGAGATGATGGTTGCAAAGACGGTTGTCTCGACGGCTGTTGGGTTGGTTGTCGACTGGGGCGAGACGTAGGTTGTGCGGTGGGTTGCCTCGTCGGCTGTGACGTCGGCTGCCTTGTCGGACGGGAGTACGGTCGACAGGACGGCTGATTACTGGGTTGCCGCGATGGCTGTCGGCTTGGCTGACTGGAAGGTCGGGCCGTCGGTTGCCTTGATGGCTGGCCGGTCGGTTGGGAAGACGGTTGCCTAGATGGATGGGAAGTGGGCTGCCGTGATGGCTGTCTTGTTGGCTGAGCAGACGGTTGCGATGTGGGTTGGCGACTTGGGCGAGAGGTGGGTTGTCGAGACGGTTGCGTGGTAGGTTGTTGCGTTGGTTGCATTGATGGTTGAGCTGTCGGCTGCAACGTGGGTCTTCCAGATGGCTGTCGACTAGGCTGCCGAGACGGCTGAGACGTTGGGGTACTCACAGGCTGCTTGGAAGGCTGCCTCGTTGGTTGGGTCGATGGTTGATCCGTGGGAGACCTAGATGGTTGACTGCTAGGGCCTGACGAGGGTTTACGTGTCGGCTGAGATGATGGTTGCGAAGACGGTTGTCTTGTGGGCTGCCTTGTCGGTTGTCGACTCGGGAGAGACGTAGGTTGCGTTGATGGTTGCCTCGAAGGCTGTTGGGTTGGCTGTCGACTGGGGCGAGACGTCGGCTGCGTTGATGGCTGCCTCGTCGGCTGCATCGTCGGCTGCATCGTCGGACGCGCCGATGGACGACATGACGGCTGACTGCTTGGCTGCCCCGATGGCTGACGAGTTGGCTGACTGGATGGCTGGGCTGTCGGTTGCCTTGACGGCTGGCCGGTCGGTTGGGTAGATGGTTGACGAGATGGTTGACACGTGGGTTGTCGAGACGGCTGAGATGTTGGCTGGGACGATGGTTGTGATGTGGGTTGGCCACTTGGGCGAGAAGTGGGTTGTCGAGATGGCTGTCCAGTTGGTTGTCGCGTTGGCTGTATTGATGGCTGAGAACTGGGTTGCTGTGATGGCCTCCCTGTAGGTTGACTACTGGGTTGTTGAGACGGCGGTGCCGTCGGTTGACCCACTGGCGACAACGACGGTTGTGTACTTGGTTGCTTCGTTGGCTGAGACGTAGGTTGCGTTGATGGTTGCCTCGAAGGCTGCTGGGTTGGCTGTCGACTGGGGCGAGACGTGGGCTGCGTTGATGGCTGCCTCGTCGGCTGCCTCGTCGGCTGCATCGTCGGACGCGTCGATGGACGACACGACGGCTGACTGCTTGGCTGCCGCGATGGCTGTCGGCTTGGCTGACTGGATGGTTGGGTCGTCGGTTGCCTCGAAGGCTGGCCGGTCGGTTGGGTAGATGGTTGACGAGATGGTTGACACGTGGGCTGTCGCGATGGCTGCGACGAAGGCTGCGACGATGGCTGTGATGTGGGTTGGTCACTTGGGCGAGAGGTGGGTTGCCGGGATGGTTGAGACGTGGGCTGCCGTGATGGCTGCGTAGATGGTTGAGCAGTTGGTTGCCGAGTGGGTCTTCCGGAAGGCTGTCGACTGGGTTGCTGAGACGGCTGCGACGTCGGTCGAGCCGCCGGTGACGTCGATGGCTGTGCGGATGGCTGTCTCGTAGGCTGGGGCGACGGCTGCATCGTCGGACGAGCAGACGGTCTACAGGACGGCTGACGACTAGGCTGGCCAGATGGCTGACGAGTTGGCTGACTGGATGGCTGGGCCGTTGGTTGCCTTGACGGCTGGCCGGTCGGTTGAGAAGACGGCTGTCGAGACGGTTGAGAAGTGGGCTGCCGCGATGGCTGTTGAGATGGCTGTGACGACGGTTGCGAGGTCGGTTGACGACTTGGGCGAGAGGTGGGTTGCCGGGACGGTTGGTTGGTGGGCTGTCGAGTAGGTTGTATCGATGGTTGAGCAGTTGGTTGCTGGGTGGGTCTGCCGGAAGGCTGTTGACTGGGTTGCCGAGACGGCTGAGATGTCGGTTGACCCGCCGGCGACAAAGACGGTTGCGTGCTTGGTTGTCTCGTGGGCTGAGACGTCGGCTGCGATGATGGTTGTCGCGACGGCTGCTGAGTCGGCTGGCGACTTGGAATAGACGTGGGCTGCCTTGATGGTTGCCTTGTTGGCTGCGACGACGGTTGCAACGTCGGTTGGGCTGATGGTCGGCAGGACGGCTGATTACTGGGTTGCCGCGATGGCTGTCGGCTTGGTTGAGTGGATGGCTGGGCCGTTGGTTGCCTTGATGGCTGTCCAGTCGGTTGAGAAGACGGCTGCCGAGATGGTTGAGAAGTGGGCTGCCGCGATGGCTGTCGAGTAGGTTGTATCGATGGTTGCGAGGTAGGCTGACAACTTGGGCGACCGGTGGGTTGTCGAGATGGTTGTTTGGTGGGCTGTCGAGTAGGTTGTATCGATGGTTGAGTCGTTGGTTGCGAAGACGGTTGGCGTGAGGGCTGCTGAGTCGGTTGTCGACTTGGTTGAGACGTTGGTTGCACTGAAGGTTGTCTCGTCGGCTGCCTGGACGGTTGCATCGTTGGACAGGCAGATGGCTGTGATGATGGGGTTACCGATGGCTGAGGCGTCGGTTGAGGAGTAGGCTGGTGACTTGGAGACACGGTCGGCTGTATTGATGGTGTGATGGTAGGTGGACACGACGGTTCCTGCGTCGGGTTGCTGATTGGTTCCGCTGAAGGGCGTGGTGAAGTTGGAGTCACCGTTGGGATCGCGGAGGGTGCGGTAGGTTTCCTCGTGGGAGCTACAGATAGTGGAGCTTGGGTTGGCGTAACGGTTGGTGCATCATGCCGCATATACGTATAGACAATGCCATCGGTGGAAGATGTCGAGGACAGTGCACTCACCACCAAGGTTTGACCATCGTTGCTCATGGACATGGCCATTCCAAATTGATACGTGGACGATGCCGTGAGAACGCTATCGAGAATCTCCCATGTGGCCGCGCGATACGAAAAGACCTTGACTTTACCCGACGATGTCAAAGACCCCGGACACGACATCGCAAAAATAGAGCCGTTGGCACTCAAGGCCACCGCGCTGCCACATCGGTCTTTCGTCGCACCGCCTATCAAAGAAATGTCCATCATTTCATATTGGCCCGCATTGCTGTCATACCGATACGCTGCGGCACGCCCCGCAACTCGCAGTGTGGAATTATAAGTAGGAGCACCCATGGCCAAGGTGGTACCATCGGAACTGAGAGCAACCGATGTGCCCAACTGTTCTTCAGCACTTATGGAATAAAACACTTGTTGATTGTCCCAATCAGAGGTGCCGTAAGTATACAATAACACTAGTCCATTATCAGAAGCTGTGTCATCATATCCACGAAAACCGAGAACCATTTTCGTCCCATCGTCGTTGAGGGCCACACTGGTGAAGAACATTGCACTGCCGGCAAAATCGTTGTCATTGGTCAATAAGTCTGTACCTTTGGTCGTCCAACTTCCACCTGAATTATAATAGGTTGACAATCTCCCAATCGTCGTACCAGCGTCGTACGATAACGATAAACTGGCGATGGTGTCACCATTGCCACTGATGGCGACGCATTGACCGAACAATTCGTTTTCGATCGACCCTTCGATTTGAGATCCAATCGGTGTCCATTCATTGGATCCAGAATCGAACGAGAAGGCTTGAATACGACCAGCAAGGGCCTTGGTACCACTGTAATACGGGCTACCAACAACCACCGTGGATCCATCGGTACTGATCGCTACCGCTGTACCGTAGTTTTCATTTGCTTGCGAACCAGTGATAGGACTACCCATCGTGGTCCAATTACTAGAGACGAGGCTAAACATTCGAATGCGACCGACCATGACATCTACGTCGGAATACCACGGACATCCAACGATCATGGAATAGCCATCTCCACTTATGCTCAACGATGCTCCACAGTACTCATCGGTATTTCCATATACGTTTTTATTTATCAATATCCATGTTGCGGACATGGTGAAACATGACCAACACAAGACAAACCACAGAAACCATCCCCAACGAAACGATGACATAGCAAATCAATCGCGACCGTTGCTGACGCTCAAAAACCAACAAAATTTAACGTCGTCGAGAAAAAAAGGCGACCGCCATGATCAAAGAAAATGGATGAACGACTGCCTCAATGGAAATCACTGTCTTTGGTTTCTTTTTCTTCGTCTTCTTTCGATTTTGTTTTGTGCTATTTCTTTGAAGTTTGCTGTTGATATCGCGAGTGAGAATATCGGGAGGAATGACAAGTACAGGTGTACTACAGATCGGCCAACTTACCCATACAGTACCATAACTCCATCTCCGGAGAGTGTACAGCTCTGAAAAACTCAACGGCGGTGGGGTCGCCCAACAAGACACATCGTGACACACGAGGAAGTGGCAAGGGCATGAACCACTCACTCACTCACTCACTTACGGGGCGATGCCGGATACTGCTGTTTCACAAGCTTGAACCACAAGCTGATATCACGAAACAAACAAAATGTCACAGAGGAGCTTGAAGTCATAAGCAACAGTTGCCAAAAAGGCAACGACTGAACCAGCAGCAGAACCAGCGCCAGAGGAAGTTGAAGCAGTCACTGAAGAGGATGAACGTGAACCACTCGGACAGGAAGACCCGACAGGGGCGTTTCCATCGTTGATACCAATGCTCAGAGAAAGTGATTTTAGCGGTTCTTCAATATCTGCGACTCTTAAGGCAGTGAAGAAGGTTCCTGGAGTGACGGATGAGAGAACTCTGTCAATCGTTTTGAAGCCAAAGAAAATATCAGAAACACGCGACTTGCTGCGTAAATACCTAGCCCCTGAGGACCAGCACCTTGTGGGCATCGCTGCAGGGTTACTTTCTGGTTGGGTCGGAGAGTTCTCCCCCACGATACTTCCCATCAGCACAGGTAACGACTTCGATGCTTCCATCGATGGCTGACTGAATGCCTGCTTACTCCTGATCGCTTGACGCATGTAGAGCAAGCTTCGATGTTCAACGAACCTTTTCAGACGGTCGACTATGATTCGCTGGCCTATCTGGAAGCTCATGTGAAGACATGTGTGCGGCTGTTCCGTGAACATGTATATTCGGAAGCTAGTGCGTCTTACCAGGCGCCCTGTACTGCGATGTGCCAAAGTTCTGGTATGGGCAAGACCAGGCTCGCTCTACAGTTGGCCTCGCTGGAGCATATGAACGTGATCTACATCTGTTGTCGAGGCGAGACACCCGGGTATCCACCCGCCACCGAATGGATAGCGTCAAAGATTAAGTATAGTGGTTTAGACTATGCGTTGTGGCAACCGCTGTTCTCCGCGATCATGACGGAATATTGCCAAATTCCGTCGATTTTGGAAGACCAGACAGTGCGGCGTGCTTGGCTGCAACACGCCGTGGTTAATGACACGGAGGGGAGAGCCTTCTGGCAACAGGTGCGTCATCGATTCGATGCTTTGCGATCTACGAAGAAACCGGGCGATATTCCCAAGATGGCAGCGTCACGGTCGGTACATTTCGTATTCGTCTTTGACGAGTGCCCTCATTTCGCCAATGAGGAATACGTGATGTGCAGCGTGAGCCGCACGGTCTCCACCGTGTCAATTCTGAGTCACATACGAAGTGCACTGAGTCAGATCGGTGCGCAGTACAATGTGCTTGGATTGTTTATCGACACTGACGCAGCAATCTGTCAACTGACGCCTCCGCCCGATCGTCCTGTGCGTCTGTCGCCATCGTTCTGCAGGGCGGATATGCCGAAACCACAGCTGGCGTTTCCTCCGGTTGGTGTGCTGCCCATGTGCAATCTGAGGAAGACGGCATCTATGTTGGTCCGTACACTGCAGTACGTGCCGCTCAGGCGCGGCATCGACGAGGGCACGGCCGTGAAGGTGTCGTTTTATCCCGAGACCTTGGTGCTTTTGTCGCGCCCCATGTTCGCCATGCGCCTATACCGCCAGTATCAGCAAGCACTACGGACCGAAATAATGGAAAGCACGTTGGATAGCGCACGACATAAGCTGTTGGACGGTATCGATATCACTAAATGTGGTACCATATCCCATGACTTGGACCTTGCCAGCCTCGCGGTCCTGGGCTGCCGGTTCGGTGTATCCAGTACCAACGCTCGCCATAAGCAACTTCTCGTTCGCAACCACTTGGCGACGTGCTTTGACATGTCGCCCTACGGGACGGACCTCGTCGTGGGGTATCAATCGGAACCGCTTCTCGCTGAAGTGGCGGCAAGAATGATGCAGAGAGCTGGTGCAGTTCACGTCTTGTTGGCGACACTGTATCGGCTAATGGTCCGCGGGTCATTGGCGCTTTCGTCGGGGAATAGAGATGTGGGTGAGTTGGTGGTCTGTATCACGCTGAGCAGAGCCTTCGATATGGTCTGTGCCCGTCATCACAGAGAAGCGTGGTACTCTCCCTCGAGATCCAGCGTCGGCACCGCTGCAATCGCCGCGCGCATCTCGAATGCACCGTTGTCGACCTTTGGGCGACCGATTCCACTGGTCGAGGTGTTGGTGGAGCTCTACGGTGGCTCCGACCCCGTCAAGGCGGACCAAACACGTCAGGAGATCCTGGCCATAGTGGCGGACAACGCACTGGGCCATGGCATTGTCATGTTCAACCACTTCATCAAGAGTAGCAACGACCCCATTCGCGACGTCGCCTCGTACAAGACGCTGCTACGCCGAGGCGCAGCAATGGTGTACACGCATGGGGAAGCGGCCAAGAACATCGTCATCCCCGTGGCCTTGCCGAAAGCCCCCGACCGCGCCATCGACCTGTGGGACAGTGACAGCTACGTGCTCACCACCTGGGAGATACATGTCAACAACTGGCAAGCCGCCTCCCATGTGCGCAACGTGGTGTCCCAGATGGTGGCGACGCCGACAACCGATGCAGTAGACCGTGGCTTTCCGGTGATCGTCAGCACGTCCACACCGACCGGCGCCTATCCGGTACCCATCTTGTACCAGGTCTTCAACACGCGATCCGACCCGATCGATGTACCGCAGGCAGTGGGAAGGGTCTTGCTCTTCGACAGGCATTGGGCGATGCCTGTGTCCGCGACGGCTGCGGCTGAGACAAGCTCTCAGGGTATGTACGACGAAGACCCACCAAACGATGAAACGCGCCTCGACGGCGAGGAGGTTCCACCTGCGGTGAAACGGTCAAAGAGGACGCATCTATCGTCCAACGACGTGAGCCCGACGGAAACTATCCTTCCGGATGTGCAGGAGGAGACATCGCTGGCAGCATCGATGCAAGTGGTCGCCCTGCAGCTGTCCGGTGTACCCTCGTTGCCCATGTTCGACGAGGCCGAACGAAGCGCGTTGGAGAAACTGCTGGTCCTTTCCGATGACACGACGATCCGCCGGCAACTCCACCACGAGACGTTTCTACAGGTGTCGGCGGAGGAAGCCAGACAACGCGTGGCCTGTCTCCGTCCCGAGCACGATGAAAGCACTATCCGTTAAGGCGGATGTACGTGTCGATTGGACAGCATAGATCCATTCTCTGTGCCCCTGTTCACGTTCCCTGTTGTCATTCATTCATTCAGTCATTCATTCATTCATTCATTACACGTAAACTAGCCACATCTGCCAAAGTGCCTTTCAGCTCTTTACCGCACCATGCGTATGATTACGTAGCGTGGGAGGGGAGTGACTTCTGGGTCGTCCCCGATCACAGAGAACACCTTGATCTGTTGGCACTACAGAGTCCGAGCACTACAGTGGCTGGTGTCTCAAACGACATCGGAACGAGACCTGGTTATAACAGTCGTGCGGTTGGAATACGGTGAGAATTGTCTATTGGCAAGGGCTGGCAAACACCGGGCCCGTTGGAAACAGAGTATATGCTACATACATACACAATACACCAAGCTGTTTACTCGGTAACCGCGCGTAGAGAGTAGGTTTTGCTATGTGTGTGCGAAGGGAGTGAAACAACCTTAACCCCGTAGAGAGTCTACCACGCGTTGTAGGTTGCGATGCCGATTGCAGAACACGAAATAGAGCAGCGGGTACATCACATAGTCGACGAACGGGACGTAGCTGGTGATGGTCAAGGTGTCGGTGATGGTGAAGCTTTCCGTCCCATCCTTCTCCACACACGACCCTAATTGTCGCTCGTGACGCCAGAGCCGATATGTCAACGCGGTATGGGACACCTCCACGAATCCGGTGGCGGAGATCTGTTGAATGCCCACGTAGTGCCAATCGAACGGAACGACGCCGAACAACAGCAAGGTACTCGTGAACGAAGGCACGATTTCTACATACAACGAGAACCTTCATCATATCTCATAGAGGGCGACGCATGGTGGATGATCGTTGTACCTGAGGCAGTCGTTTGTTGGCGCATTCGCTCTTCCGTAAACGCCCGTAAGTCTTTGGCATCGACAGGATACGTCATCCGAACAAAGGGACTCAACTCTTGATTGACATGATCCATATCGGAGAGAAGCTTGGTGATTTTCTCCGTGGTCAAGGAACTTGAAGATGGGATCGTCGACCTGACGGTGAATGTCGGCATCTCTTGTTGTTCTTCTTCTGTTCT
>SMOI01000098.1:33885-49186 GCA_008000375.1 Poteriospumella lacustris
GCCCCTGCGAAGTCAAGCGGAGGCTGCTGCTGAACATCTTGACCACAGGTTATTTTAGGATATAGTTCACCATTTGAATTCTGTCAAGCAAATTTGATAACGAAAGATAATATATTATAAATAAGATCTGAAGATAGTTGAGTAGCTATTTGTCTTGTCACTTTCTGAGGGTAGTTGTGCGTTCTTGTGGCATTCATTCATAACATCCAACTAATAATTCAACCGTTCCATTGTCGCGGAAGGTGCACGAAAGCAACAGTTGAATCCTTATTTCGATGGTGAGAAAGACCGCCAGACTAACGCATAACTACACTCAGAAAATGACATGATGGGTCGCATTTGGTTCGACAACGACGCTACCTACTCACTGTCGCATTTCATGGGCATTCTTCCACTTGAGCCCACATAAGTATACAAATAGTTGAATTCTTAGCATAAGACGGAATTAAGAGTTGATTGTGCTGTAGAATGACCTCAATAGGCTCGTTGTTACTATGAAGTCGATTTCGTTAGTTCGCGACCTACCTTGTACATAATATCAGCTTTGTATCATCTTATAGCATTCAAATATCCTAAAGTAAGTACAAGTTGCTTGACCACGACCATCAAACCAACCGCAGCTTCGCAGCTGACCATGCTTCATTGCACAATCTTTCATGCTAGCCTCTATTGATATCAACTCTGATTTGTGAGAGAGTATTCGAATGGATCCTTTGTGGAGCCTGGTGCGCAAATGAACGTGACCTACAAGCTGTCCGCCACAAAACCTGCAGGAGGAATTCTTGTAGAAGACTGCTCGTCGATCTACGGCGATACTCAATTCCCTTATCGAATTGATATTTTCCCAAATAACAGCTTATCCTTGTGGAGATCTTGTGATGATGCTTATTATGGGACTTGGATGAGAGATACGCGAGGTGATATTCAACGATTGCCGTCGTTGCTTCGATGGAAGCTGACCACCACTATGGGGTTTTGTCCTCATTTGCGCTGTCAGCTGGGGACAGTCTCCCATAGCCCCGCATATAGCAAATGCCCTACCGGATTGTGCTTCACGAAGTTAGAACATGGAGCGAGATCCTTCGGTGCTTGTTGCTTTGATGCGAATGGAGTCTTTGATTCCGGAAACTTGATTGGCGTCGCCAATAAGTCCCAGTCAGTTCCGAAGCCTATCTACAAACACAGTGCAGTCCACCTAAAGAGCCAGGATTCCAGCCTTTTTGCGTCGTTCATCAACGCGAACTACGTGCACGATGGCTCGCTTATCGTAACGCAGTGTCCGATGCAGACCACCGTGGCTGACGTGTTGCAAATGATCTCGCAAGAAAGCATTTCTTTATGGATTCAAATGGCCCCTGAGAGTCTCAGCGGTCGATACAGCGATTGCCACCTGTTGCATTCCCTGCTGCCGCACTTCGATTACGACAGCAGCAGCTTGGTCGACTTTGAAAACGCTGAGCTCTTTCATCAATACTCCTCACTCATCAACACAATCAGTTTGTCACTTGAAAACTCTTCTGTGTCAACTTCACTGACCGTTCCCTCTGTGTTCGCTACGCCAGCATTCGAAATCCACCTGCTGTACATGCGGAAAGAGACCTGCGCCCCGCAGTGTACGTCGTCTCGGTTGCTCATGACGGTGTGGTTTCAGCAGTGGACCGACTTTGATGCGCCTTCTTCGACTCACTTTGATATGCTTCGAACGGTCGCACAGTTTGCGGCTGCGATGCCCTCCAAGGTCAATCGTCGCGACGTTGCGTCGCGGGTCGCGTTCAGCTGTCTCTCTGGGCGGGGAAGGAGTGGAACCATGGCTAGTCTGGTGGCGTATCTTCGGAGGAAAGAGGCGACCGTCGGCCACGACGCGTTGGTCGACGTCGTCGTGCGACTGCGCAGTCAACGAGATGGTATGGTCGAGACGCCCTCCCAGTACCGTGCGCTGTCTCTTCTCGCGGGCTTGCCAGACCCAGGCGGGGAAGCCGATGTACCATCAGTCGCCCCTGACCAGACTCCTCTGTCGTGTGCCAGCCATCGACAAGAATCGTCGAATGAGTTCGCCGCGACCGCCCTTGGGACCGTCGGCCGGTGGCCACAGATTTCGTCCCGCCAGGCGCTGGCCGTCGCGTTCATTATCGGTGCACTTTTCGGTGCTGGCGCTGCTATCGCATGCGTACTCCTCTGTGTGCTTCGTCGCAAGTCGCCGCGACGACACCACCCTCTGTCTGTGCTCCCCGAGGAGCACAACGCACGGTGACTCGTCCACCAGCCGGCGAAATAAATTATAAAATTATGATTTGTACAGGTGCTGGTGACTGCTGGCCTCGAGAGTGGGGACTCGCCGTGGCGCGTCTCGTTATATTCTAACTAATCGTCGCAGGCGCGAAGAACGAAGTCGCTGTTTAGAAGTTGACCGCCTTCTTGATGGCCTCGAAGATCTTGGTCTGATCAGGCACATAGTATTTCTCGTGAACCAAGGGGAAGGGCGTGTCGTATCCAGTCACACGCTGGATGGGAGTCTCGAGATTCAAAAAGCATTCTTCAGTCACCGCAGCAGAAATCTCGGCCGCATATCCGCCCGTTTTCTGAAATCGACGCAGTTAGAGCCACCAGTTCAACAGCAACCATTCCCATGTTCCTTACCGGGGCCTCGTGTGTAATGATCAATTTGCCAGTCTTGATGACGGAGTTGAAGACGGTTTCAGTGTCCCAGGGCAGCAGCGTGCGCAGGTCGATGATTTCGACGGAAATGCCTTGCTCAGCGGCCATGTCCGCGGCCTTGGCAGCCACGTTGACCTGGTTGCCCCAGGCGACGATGGTGACATCGGTTCCCTCGCGAGTGACCTTCGCCTTGCCGAGAGGAACCATGTAGTCGCCCACGGGAACCTCCTCGACGGCAGCGCGGTACAGCGCCTTGGGTTCGAAGAAAACGACCGGGTCGGGAGAGCGGATGGAAGACAGCAGAAGACCCTTCGCGTCGGACGGACAGGAGGGCATGACGACCACCAGACCGGGCGTGTGGCAAAAGTAAGCTTCGGGAGACTGAGAATGGTAAAGCGCTCCGTGACCGACTGCTCCGCAGGGCGTTCGGAAGGTCAAGCCACCGCAGTTGAACTCATTTCCAGAGCGAAAGCGGAACTTGGCGGCCTCGTTGACGATTTGGTCGAAGGCAGGAAAGATGTAATCTGTGAAGGTCCGCGAATCATCGATCAGTAAAACGGTTGATGCAACCGCTCAGACAGTGAACAGTACCTGCGAACTGAATTTCGGCGATCGCTGTCTTTCCCATGGAGGCGTAGCCGATAGCAAAGCCTGAAAACAGTACAACAATATAAATAAAAGAACCCTTGACGTCAATTTCCGGGACAAGTGATCGCACCGGCAATGCCCTGCTCGCACAAAGGAGTGTTGAACACGCGATGCTTGCCGAACTTCTCCTGCAAACCAACGGAGCAGCGGAAGACTCCACCAAATCCAACATCTTCACCAAAGAGAATGGCAGAATCGTCCGTCTCCATCGCAATACGCATGGCATCATTGACAGCCGTGAAAAGGTTCATGCGCTTTGTTTCCAGACCAGTGGAGTTGAATCGCTTGGACACGGCAACCGCCTGTCGCGAGCTACGGACGAATCTGCTCACCAACGCCATCTTGGGTACTATTCCAGTTGAAAATACTTGATTTATACTTGCTGGAACAACAGAGCTGGGTAGAGCAGTCGTTGTTGTGGATC
Source organism: Poteriospumella lacustris (assembly GCA_008000375.1). Lineage (NCBI taxonomy): Eukaryota > Chrysophyceae > Chromulinales > Dinobryaceae > Poteriospumella > Poteriospumella lacustris. The sequence goes on from SMOI01000098.1 coordinate 37,613, forward strand.
CAAATTGAAGTCCACGAACGAATCGGAATCGCCTCGTCAACTTGCTGGCGCCGACGGTGACGGCAGAGGACAGGGGATTCGGAGAGGCACCCTGCGAGAGAAGACAGGAGTCTGTCCGTCGGAGAGACACTGCGACACCGTCGCGACGCGAGCACGACGAAAGATCCGGACGCTGGGACGCTCATGAGGCCTGATACAGACGCTGGCGTCGAAGGGAACGATATGGAATGACAACGGTCACCGCGTCTTCACAAGTTTGTGCGTGATCGTGTGTGATCTCCAGGCTGAAGAGCAATGGCCGATAAGCAGAGGTCTCCGCCTCCGGTGCGATCGGAAGGTAATCCGTTCCGCAGCTCGAAGCCATCGGGGGTGGTTCGCGGCGATTTGAAAAAGAAAGTTAACGTAGGAAAAGAAGGAGAAACGCCGAAGAAATATTTTCAGTTTGACAGAGACACGAAAGTGTACGACCCGTTTTCCAATTTGAGCAACATCCAAGAGGACGACCGCGAAGAAGGCGCCGTCGATGCAACTGAAATGCCAGCGACGAGTGACAATTCGGAGGCTTCGCAATTCGAGGAGCCAACTTCTGCAGCCGAATTTTTACGCCAACTTGCTGCGGACAGCAGCGATAGACCGAAGACCAGCCGCGGAAAGTCGCATCCCTCGCCCGACGAGTTCTTCAATTATATCGTTCCCTCTCCGGAGAGCAATCGGAGAGGGGGTCGCAGTCGAATGGTGATAGATCACGCGAACAGCGACATAGCTTCGAAGACAACCAGTGTCGCTGCCACAGATGGAGGCTCTGAACAGGACGACCAAACAACGTCGTCCAACTCGGAGCATCCGCACATCAAGTGGTCGGACGCCAAGGACGAGCCAGCCGTCTCGGACAATGGCGACGGACCCCGCGAAGAGGCAGACACCGAGCGGCATGCCATATCTGACAACTATCTGCTTGGAATCAATCTGGACGGAGTGAGCCGTGACAAGCAAATAGCGCTTCTCGGTTGCTGGCTCTTTGGGTCAGCGCTGCGTATTTAGACGCCTCGCGTCTACAACTGTAAATAGAACCCCCCCAATTACTATTCTTCCATTAACAACTGAATAAACATCAATTATTCGTTATTTTCGCTACAATTTGACGAGACGGTGCCGTTACAGGTCGCCCGTCGTGCGTCGTCTCTAAGTCTGCATCGCCTACGCTGCACAGAATATATTACAATGCGCCGATGACCTGGGGCCGCTTGGCGCAATACAGGCGACGATTTACCGCATCTCGGCCATCATCAAGTGGGGATGCTCCAGATAACGCTTCCAGACATTGGAGAACTTCGCGACCGTGGCGCCATCGACGACTCGGTGATCGGCAGACCAAGACACGTTCATGATGGTCACCGGCTTCACGTCGGCCTCGCCGTCTTCGATCTCTTCGACCGTTGCATTTTGACCCGTCTTCTTCGAGACGTAGCGAGGAAGCACTTGCAGTCGGCCGAAGGCGCCGATCAGAACCTGTGGCACTACCAGCACGGGCACCGCGTAGGTACCACCGACCGAGCCGATGTTGGAGATGGTGAAGGTGCCTCCCTGCAACTGCTGCTCGGTGATGGTGCCGTTCAAGGCAGCTTCCTGAAGCGCTGTCAGCTCGGTGGCGACTTCCACAATCGTCTTCGACTGCACAGCCTTCAAGACAGGGACAACCAGGCCCTTGGGCGTATCCATCGCGACGCCGATGTTGTGGTTGCCGTGGTGGGTCATCTCGGTGACGTCCGAGTTGACCGTCGCATTCAACTGCGGGTACTGAGACAAAGCCATCGAGGCGGCTTTGATAAGAAGAGGCATGTACGAGAGCTTGATATTGCGCTTCGCCAATGTCGATTTCAGCTCCGATCGCAACTGCTTAATGGCGTCGAACTGAATCTCCTCACAGTAGGTCAAGTGCTGCACCTGCAACGCCGCAGTCATGCTCTTGACCATGAGGCGTTGAACGCCGCGGATAGGGACCTTCTGATCCACAGCTGCGGCCGCCGCGGTCGTCGTGGGAGCAGGAGTGGAAGCGGCAGAGCACTTCGGCGCGGTGTTCGAAATACCACGCGCCTTGTTCGAAACGAAGAGCAAAATATCCTCCTTGAGGACTCTCCCCTTGGGTCCCGTACCAGACACGTCCGCCAAGTTGATGTTGTTTTCCTTGGCGATTTTTCTCACTGCGGGTGTGGTGAGGACTTTGTGATTGTTGGCGGTGTTGTCCGCGGCGGCAGGCGCGACGGTGGCGGCGGGCGTTGCTGCTGCAGCTGGTGCGGCCTTAGCCGCAGGGGTAGCTTTCTTATCCTCCACAGCGCCGGAAGTCGTCTCAATGTCAACCAAAGCAGCTCCGACCTGACCAAAGGTGAAGCCATTAAGTGCGCGGAGGAGACAACTGCAGAACGAAGAGCCAAAATACCTTGACGATGGCGCCTTCAGGGTGATGGACTTTGGTAATGACACCCCCAAAGCGACTCGTGATTTCCACGGTGGCCTTGTCGCTCTGAACTTCGCAGATTCGGTCGAAGCTCTTCACTGTGTCACCTTCCTGCGAGAACAGGACGGTAAGAGCTTGCGAAACACTTTAGAGCACAAGTGACACGAGAGTACCTTAATGAACCACTTCATCAATTCAACTTCTGCAATTCCCTCACCAATATCGGCCAGCTTGAAAGGCACAACAGCCATGGTGCGCTTGCACTCATTGAAGATGAGCTTGGGCTGAACTTTGGAGACGAAGTTTCGTGCGGTGAATGCCAACATTTCGCGAACGATCAACCTTGACGAAGTTCTATAGTGTCAGAAGATATGCAAGTCCGGATACCAAGGGTGTTCCGACTCACTGAGCCAATAAGACAGATACACCAGGTCTTGGGTCTTCTTACGATGTTCTGATGGTGACCGAGGCGGCGACGGGGCAGCGAGGGCGCGCCGACACACCTTCAAGGCTGTGTCGTTCAACATCAACATCCCAGATCGCAGAGTATCCAGATCCTTCTGGTGGTTGCTGAGATAGGTCTCGTGCAATAGTATCACTTTTGTATCTGTATAACTGCCGAAGTAAACCTTCCTTGCCGTACATTCGGAACGGTTAAAGAAGTTGTTTCGCTTGGGGCAAAGCGCAAGGATATTTTTCATCGACTTGGTTCCTTGCCCGCCACCGCAGGAAGATCGAAGTGGGAAAGAAAACATCTCAGCGATATTGTGGCTGTCATCACGCATCACTGTCTGCGCTTTCCGTCTCCTGCATCTCGCAGCTTTTCTTCTGTGAGATTTTCTGTCACAACTTCGATCGGCTGGCTCAACCTGATCTAGTTTTGTCTCTCTGTTTTCCCCGGGAAAAGTGGCCAGGAATCGCAAAAACAGTGTTAAGTGATGCTCAAATCAGAGTCAAGAGACAAAGGTACGGTCCGCGGTTTTGTCCCCGACGAGCTTGCTGGCTGATTTTCGAATTTCGCGCAGTTTCGGAACTACCGTCCGATGAATTTCCCCTGGGGAGCTTGTCGTTTTCTGTAGACATGGAAGATATCGGAGATCTTACGGCATATCATCGGGTACGACTTTGCGCACTTGGTCCACCACTACAGCCCTTGACAGGCTTTTCTGTGTTCAGACTGGCGGCGACGGCAGCGACGACGACGACGACGATGAAAACGGCGACTCTCAAACAGCTTTAAGTGGGGGCGATAAGCGCGCCAATTTCGGTGGGAAATGGACCTCTGAAGAAGACCAGCGTCTTCGCGACATCGTCAAGGCGCACGGAGCGAAAAACTGGAAGAAAATCGCGGGTTTCCTCGGCGACGTGCGGACGGATGTGCAGTGCTTGCATCGATGGAACAAGGTGCTTCGAGTAAGTTCCTTCCACCTGTTCTTAATATCTGTCGCTATTTACCTCATGCACGAGCAGCCGGGTCTGCACAAAGGGACGTGGACGAAGGAGGAAGATGCAGTGGTCTTCGAGATGGTCACGAAGCACGGCGTGGGGAAGGTCAAGTGGTCGTCCATTGCGGCGGAGGTAAGAGATCCATCGACATGGTCTGCGACGCTTCATCCTCAAGATGAGCTTCGATGTTCGCCGTGCAGCTGCCGGGCAGGATCGGTAAGCAGTGCCGCGAGCGGTGGTTCAACCACCTCGACCCGGCCATCAAGAAGGGCGACTGGACCGCCGACGAGGAGATGATCATCTTCCAGGCCCAACAGCACTTCGGCAATCGCTGGTGTGAAATCTCGAAGCTGCTCCCTGGCCGCACGGAGAACGCGGTGAAGAACCGCTGGAACTCGTGCGCCATGCGCAAGTGGCTCAAAGATCACGATGTTACGCCGGGGCCGGCGACGGTCTTGAAGAACTCGACGAAGGCGGAGATGCTGCAGGCGGTGCAGCGCTTCAAGACGGCGCTCCAAGACGTCGGCGTCGTGTTGCAAGTCGACGCGTCGCTGGCGCTGACGGCGTTGCAGCCCGACCACCCCGCCGGCCCCGCGGCGGTGAGCAACGCCTCCGACTCATCTGGCGACGAAATGGCGGCGCCCGCCTCACAGCGTCGGAAACCGGTTGATTCGGATGACGACGCACCAACGGGTGGCAGCAAGCGCAAGGTGCCGAAGAAGGCGCCGAAGAAAGCGGCCCCTGCGCCCAGCGGCAGTCTGCAGACGTCGTCGCTGGACTCGTCCGACCGGTCGCTGTCGTCGCACGTGTCCAGCCACACGGGGCAAGTCTCCGACGCAGCGTCGCTGGGCACCGGCAGTCACGACAACGACAACGGCAGCGCCAGCGCAATGAAAATTCCCGCGAACCTGCGACCGTCGTTCTTGTCGCTCAGCGGGCAGAGCGCGACGGGTGGGGCGGGCGCTGGGGGCAGCGGCGCGCCGCTGATGAGCAAAGAGGAGAAGGACGCCGCCAACTTCATCAACATGCTGCGCTACGTGCCATTCGCGTCGTCCAGCTCTGCAAGTTCCGCCGGGGCCGCGACAGCGCCGCCCGCCGCGCACACGTTGCCGATGATGCGCCGCACTGGGACGCCTAGTCATGGCGCGCCCATCACGCCGACGTTTGTGGCTCTGGAGCGCATCCGACAGCACATGACGCTTCGGGCCGCAGAGTCGAAGTCTTCGCCGGGCGCTGCTGTCGCGAGCACTGGAGGCGGAGGAGCGACGGCTCCAGTGACGATTACGCCGCGCGGCACAGCGCGCAGCGTCCACTTCGCCGACGAGTCGCAGCGGGCCAATGCCGCGATGAACACCCTCCTTGGCGGTGGGGCTGCGGCGCCTCCTGACGCAGAAGCGGCGTTTTTCGCGTCCATTCCGATGCTCTGCCTGCACTTCTTCCCGTTCCTCGCCGAGGACGTGCAGCGCTACCTGACCAACCAACTGCTGTCGCGCTTCCAGCGCACGTCGATCACCCCGCGCAACTTCATTCTCATGACTACGCCGCGGTACACGCCTCACTCGACGAAGCTGCTCAAAGAGATTCTCCAGGTGCCCCTCGCGGGCAGCGTGCCGGGCGGCAGCGAGGACTTCGAGCAGGTGTTCAAGGTAAGGCCCGCCGCTGTGCGCGCTGCCACTCCGCCGCGCTCATCGACTGCACCCCCCTCTACTCACAGGATGACGAGGACGATGAGCCCTCGGCCACAGCTGAAGCCCCCAATCCGGCGCTGATGCATGGTCGACTGCTCAATCAGACGGAGCCGCAGGCGCCGCCGGGCCGCCTCTCGTTGATGGACGAAGCGGCGGTGGACGCCGCCGTCGCGGTCACGCTGTTGATGGTGTCCATACCGCTCCACCAGGCGCAGATTGTCGCGCAAGTTCTCGAGAAGAACGAAGACAAGTTCATGGCGTCGTCGCACAACGAGCTCAACAGCACGATCGCCAAGATCCTCGCGCAGAACCACCTTCTCCCGGACGCTGACGGCGCGGCCGGCGACGACGATGACGACGAAGATGCCTCCGCGCCCACCGCCAAAGGCGGCAAGGGTGCGGTGCCCCACGAGGACGAGTCCGCCGCGCGGTCTCGCGCTCTATTGGCGAAGAAAGCGGGTCGAAAGGTGGGGGCAAAGGTGGCGCGGTCGAAGCGCGTCCGCGAGTCGAGCGACGATGAAGGCGACGACAACGAGCACAACGACGCCGATGAGGAGGCCGACGCTGAGGAAGACGACAAGCATGCCACCAAGCGGCAGAAGACTGCGCCGCCGCCAAGCGGTGCTCGCAGTCGGCGATAACGACGCTGGCCGTCGCCTCGCCACATGCCCCATCAATACTTCCCCTGCGCGGCGCGCTCTGTCTGCGGTGGGCTGCCGGGCGGTGTCCTTCTTGCGGCCTGCTCTGCGGCCCACTGTATCTTAGAAGCTTTTCTTTGAATTTATACGATTTCAGTGTATGCTACAGCTACGTCAGAAGACGTGGCGCGTTTTATCGTGTGTAGTCACTTAACAACCCCTTGCGACAGCCGACGGCGACGGTGCAGCTCAGCACTTCAGGTCCTTCAACAGAGTCTTCTTGTTCACCTGTGTCCATGCAGACGAATAACGGAATGTTCTGCTCGCCTCAACACGCGAGCGCGCTTACCTTTCCCATGTGGTTGCGCGGAATTGCGGCGGTGACGATGTATTCGCGCGGCTGCTTGTACTTCGCGAGGCGGGGCGCCAGAAAGGCGTCGAGATCTTTGCGCAGCGCCGCTTCCTCGGGTGCACCAGGCCGCAGCGAGAGCACTGCGACGATGCTTTCGCCAAGAATCGGGTCGGGTGTGGCACACACAGCCGCCTCCAAGACGCTCGGGTGTGACAGCAACTCACGCTCGATCTCCAGCGCCGATATCTTGTAACCGGCGCTTTTGATGATGTCCGCGGAAGCTCGCCCGAGCAGTTTGTACGAACCGTCGTGGTCTCGCTCAGAAATATCGCCTGTTTTGAACCAGCGACGTTCCGGGGATTCGTCCACGACGAACGACTCGGCGGTGGCGTCAGGGCGGTTGAGGTAGTGTTTGAAGACGGTCGGACCGGCGATTTGGAGCTCTCCAGGCGCGTTGACGTCGGTAACTATCTTGCCCTGCTCGTCAACAAGTCGGGCGCGGACGAACGGAAACGGTTCGCCCACACGGCCTTTCTGCCGCGCACTGGCTGGCTCATACGGGTTCGTCAGCGCCATGCCGATCTCCGTCATGCCGTATCGCTCCAGCAGCACCTGACCGGTCAGCTCCTGCCAAGAGTCCATGATGACGTCCGGCAAGGCAGCAGAACCGGAGACCATGAGGCGCAAGCCCTTCATCACCGAGATGGCGTCCGCACGCGTTGTCGGCGACAGTTTGTCCGACTTCGCGTGCTCCAGCATTTTCGCGTAGACGGTGGGGACCGCCATGAACATGGTGACGGGATTGCACTTCAAGTCGTCGTTCGTCGCTTCCTGCGCGAGCCTCTCCCACAGGTGAGAAGCGTGAGCGTTGGGCAAAAACTCAACGGTGCCGCCGGCGCTGAGCACACACAGCAATTTGTTCAGCAGACCGTGCACGTGGTACAGAGGCAAAAAGTGGAGGATTTTGTCGGTTTCCGTGTACTTCCACGCGGAGGACACAGATTGAACCATATGGCGCAAGCCGTCATGCGTGTGGACGACTCCTTTGGGGCGACCGGTGGTGCCTGACGTGTAAATGACAAGGGCGTCATCGTTCGGCGAGTTGTGCGTTGAGATTGACGCTTCCACATCGAAGTCGACATGAGCGCCCTCAATCAAATGCCGACCCATGGCCTTCGCCACATCGGTGGTGATGTCGGCTGTCTTGTGGCAAACCAGACTGCCGACTCCAGCGTCTCCGACGAAGTAGTTAATCTCGTTGAGAGAGTGCGTAGCGCACAGAGGAACGAAGGTGCGATTCAGCTTCCAACTAGCAAGCATTGCGAGAGTGAACGTCAAACCGGGCTTATGGAAGCCGCCAATAGCCTTCTGTTGAGAAAGAATGCCCCTTTCCTTCTCGGACTCGACAATTGTCGCTGCCATGGCGGTCGAAAACTTGTCGAGCTCATGATACGTAACGCTCCTTTGAAGCTCATTATCGGTTATAGCGACTTTTTCCTTTAACCGCGAGTTTCGTATTGAATCGACGAAAGAGCCGCCAGTCCATAAGAAACGGGTTGTCAAAGGAGGTGAAAAGTGGCGTGGCACCTTTCGCAGTGCACCAAAGCGTCGAGAATTTAGCATGTTGACCTTCTTCCACTGTCGATGTTGAGATTACCTTGCAAAAGCGATGATGGTGACTCAATGGAAAATAACATCATGGAAGATGGAAGACTACATGCAATCTTACGGCGCAGAGTTGCGGTAGGAGGCTGGTCGCGATGACGACGGTCTCCTCCAACACACCCTCCGCCGCGGGGCTGTCTCTCAGCCATCGAAAGCGATGTGCGCAGAGGCATTCGACCGTTGGAAAAGAGTCGTTGCTGTTTTGCGATTTGGCGATAGATAGACGACCCGACCCGCCTGCTTGATGGCTGCCCGCCCGAATCGTAAGCAACTGATGCTATGCAATGTCACTTCTCGATACAAAGTGAAAGAGTATTTCTTGCAATCAGTAGTGGCGAGAAAATGTCAGCGAAGAACTTTCAAGTGCTGGAAATGGTGGGAAAAGGAAGCTTTGCTTCCGTCTACAAGGTTTGAGACTTTATGCATAATGCTCCCACCGGCCAACTTGCTAAAGTCGTTGAGCTGTGGTTTACAGGTTATGAGAAAAGACGATGGGAAGATCTACGCCATGAAGAGAATCAAGATCAACAAAATGTCTCGAAAGGAAATCGCCGACTCGTTGAACGAAGTGAGGTTCTTGTCTTCCGTGCGCCACAACAACATTGTTGGTTTCTATGAGGCCTTTTTGGAGAACAACGAGACGGAGTTGTGTATCATTATGGATTACTGCAGTTGTGGGGACTTGGCGCAGAAAGTGGAGCGATACAAGAAGAGACGCCAATACATCCAAGAGGTGCGCATATGGGGATATCTGATTCAATCGCTTCGCGCCCTGCAGGTCCTCCACCAACACAACATTTGCCATCGCGACCTCAAAGCTGCAAACACGTTTCTAGCTGAAGACGGCAGCATCAAGATTGGCGACATGAACGTGTCGAAGCGAATGAAGCAAGGTCGCTTGCACACACAAATCGGCACTCCCTATTACATGTAAGATTCGATCGGATCGTCTTCTCCCCGCATACCATGACGACTTTTCTTGCCATTAAGGTCTCCCGAAATTTGGAACAACTGCCCGTACGACGAGAGATGTGACATTTGGTCGCTTGGGTGCATGATCTACGAACTGGCCGCTCTGCGACCTCCTTTTCTGGGTGACAGCTTCGCCGCCTTGAAACGTTCTGTTGTTGTCGGAAGGTATCCTTCCATGCCCCCGGTCTTTTCGGAGGCGTTAAGCACCGTCATTGCCTTAATGCTTCGCGTGAGCCCAACCCAAAGACCCACTGCAGCTCAGATGCTCAGCCATCCAGAAATTATGAAAAAGGTGTCTCAGTTGAACTTCGGAGGTCAAGAGCCTATCGAGAGAGGAAGCATTATGAATACCATCAAAGTCCCTATGGCGTTAAAGCGACTGAACGAGGCGCTTCCCAAGGCCTGTTATCCCAGCCAAATGTCTGCTCGCGATCATCACGACCTCGCACCTGTCGCCGAAAACGAGCCTGTCTCCGCTCGCTCAAATGGAGCTCCGCCAGCGCCGCCATCTCGTCGACCCTTGGCCCCGATTAACAACGTTCGAAAGTCGACGGATTCAGAAGGTTCGGGGAAGGAGAGCGCTCGCGAGGGCAGAAAGCTATGTGACCCTCCATCGAGTATGATGCCTCGACCCCCCCTCGCACCTTTGATGGAAAAAGAAGCCATTTCTCGGTCAGAGCCATCCGAGCCGGCTCCAAAGGTTCGGTTCAACAGACGTCTGTGGTAATGTTGTGGAAGATTCTGTATTCTCTGTGTGTCGTGTGTGTGGCTGTGTGAAGTATTGCAGGTACAATTGATAAGTAGATTATTAATTGTCCATATAATTATCCCCCATTTGTCCTCGCATAATCCGAATGAATGTTGAACCGACAATAGTCTTTGAGCAGGTGTTGTAAATTGGTGACTGTGATGAAGAATCATGCAGGATGCAGGATGCAGGAAAGGGTTTCTAAAGTATGGTTCGTATTTCTTACGCAAATATAAATTATACTTATTAGTTTAGAAGATAATTTGTACACCATCCATCTCTAAAGAGATCTATAGTCATCGTCAGTTTTAACGTTGGCGTCAAAATAAGCCCTCTATATCTATTCCGCCAGCGACTCGCTCGTCGAGACTCGTCTTTTGGTAGATCCGATAACGTGGCAGCTTGGCAGCTTGGCAGCTAGGCAGCTTGGTAGTAGCCTCGTCAGTGTCGAAATAGAGGCTTTGATTCTTTGTGAGTGCAAACCAGTTTGTGGTTCAGTGGACAAAAAGACTGGGCTGAACGGAGAGAAAAAGTTGTTGTTTTGTGCCCCACTAATCTTTTCCTTTCGCTGTGATCAATTAAAATTGCACGTCGTCAGCTCTTCGTTACGTATTCAATTAAAAGCACACAACTCAGATGAGTTTTAATTCTCAAACGTGGCTTGTACAGTATGAGCGTTTGAAGCTAGATTTTCAAGCGAAAAAGAAAATATCGATGCAGATTGCAGCTGGCGACTGTCAAGATTTTCTGGGTAAAATATCTCAACTGGACTATGAGCTAAGCATAATGCGGGAGTCTCCAATGCAGTATGAACTGTAAGTTTTCAAACGTGGTCTTTCTGGAGTAGACTTGTGATGCTGATCATATCTTCCGCACAGTTGGTCCAGTGAGATCGTTCGACGGCAAGTGGTGCTGGAGAGTCTCAAGCGTCAGGTGAATATTTCCAATTCAGCTACGGGAGGTTCTGCCGTCTCGATGGGTCTGATTTCGTCGTCGGCCGCTTCCAGCGGTGCGTATGTGTCCTCGACATCTGTGAACGGATCGTCAACAGTGCACAACCCTTTGAATACATCTGATCAAGGTTTGGTTCAACGCCAAAAAGAAGTAATGAAAATGCAAGATGATATGATTCTGGACATCGAGAAAGGCGTTGACAAGTTGCATCAGACGGTACGCTTCGTGTTGCAGGCCACCTTTGCTTTCGAAGACTGACGCTCCGTCTGTTTTACAGGCTCTCGAAATCGGCAAGGAAACAAAAACCCAGAATAAAATTCTGGATGAATTAGATTTGCATGTGGACCAAGCAACGGTTGGCTTGCGAAATGAGACGAAACATGCGGAGGAAGTTAACCGAAAGTCGCAAGTGTGCTACATGTACATCTGCATCATCATCGAGGTCATCGTCTTGGTCATTTTAGTGCTCATTTTGTTTGTCCACGTTTAATGGAGCAGTTTTGCCAATAGTTTCAATGGCCGACCAGATGTAGTTGTTGGTTCATTTTCGTTTTTGTCGTTTTGAGCGCTTCATAGTGATATTGGACCCCGAAACGTTGTATGCCGGTAAATATCGAATGTCGATGGAGATTGGGGTCCCAACAGTGCGGGGTTAT
>SMOI01000098.1:49196-60406 GCA_008000375.1 Poteriospumella lacustris
TTATCGTACTGCTATGAGTAAGCAGGACGAGTGAAGCTGGCCGAAGGCCGAAGGGACAGCAACCAGAGGCGTTTCACATTTGTCTCGCTCGCCCATGTCGGCCTCTGAAAGAGCTGTTATACCAAAAAGAGTTATGGGTTGGTTTGTATGTCATATGCTGTTTGTGCATCGTCAGTACGCTTTATCAGTGATTTCCATCGCAGCAGAGGTATTTATTCGCGCGACAAGGAGGCAGCACTTTACCATCCACTTTTTCTCATTCTCGCGAAAATGCAGGAGATATTGAAATGGGAACGACCTGAAACTCTCACCACGTTTCCTGTAATCCCTGTCAGCCAGGCCGACAGGGAGTATTGCGCGAAAGCGATGACTGTTGGGGAAATTTTGGAAACATCTGTCCGATTGGAAGACTCGACTGAGAAACGAAGACATCGTTGGAAGTACGTTCGCAATTTATTCGCAGTTATCAACAAGCCGCCTTTCGATAAGGCGAGTTTCGAGAATGCTTTGTTTGCACACGCACATTACCACATGTCTTTGGAACAGTTCACTATGCGGTTAATGATTGAATTTAAGTTTCCTACGAAATTGCGTATGGACGATTATCTGCGGTGGCTCTACTTGTCCTTCGACACCTTTCGCAGCAACAGCGTAGATTGGCGGGAAATGATTATGTACTATCGAGTGCTGCGCTATTTTCGGTTGATTAAGGAAAGTTCGCTGGAATTGATTCTCCTTCTATTTGATGTCTACGGTGAGGGAGGCTCTGACGGAAGTCAAGTGGACAGAGACCGCATCGAAGTGTCTAATGCCAAGACGGTGCTGCTTCGCATCTTTCAAGTGCCGTGCTTGACAGAGCCGGAACTGTATGGCATAGAAACAATGCTTGAAAGTCTGTTCGACCATTTGGATACGACGGGCAACAAGATCAGTCGGCGTGCGTTGGAGGTGGGCTTCAAAAGCGGTCGATTCAGCCAACGAGCCGTCGCATATTGGTCAACTTTATGCTGGGACAGACTTCCAACTGATCAGCGATTGACGATTCTGGACGAAGCACAAACAAAACATGCAGTGGCGGCGGAAGTTATCATTTCCCGCTTTCAGCTGCAGCAAGCCATCGTCATCTACACGAAGAATACTCTGAAACACGTTTTGCGGGCGTGGAAAATTGTCACTGTCAAAGCCAGTGGTGCGCGTGCATTCGCTCTTTCTCGCTTGCGCTTAAGAGCACTGCGCATGATGCAGCGATGGCAGCGTATTTCGCGGCGGTATGCCCTCTACCGCCGAAAGCGCATCCTGGCCCAAGTCATGGGCGACTACAGCACCAAAGCACGCTGCTTTCAGCGCATAAAGCTACACAACACAATCATTCGACGGATAACTCGGGTGTCAGGGTCTCTACTACCCAACGCAAAGCGCCTCGTTTTGGCGGCCTCCCATCTGCGCGAGTTCCGTCGACTGTACGACGAGCGCGTCGGGCTCTATCGCTGGCGAGCTGTGTGCCGCATGTGGAAGAATCACGAGAATGCTCGCGCCCACTATCGTCGACATTTGCTCCGATCCACCTTCCTCCCCTGGTTCAAGATCGCTCATGAAGCTGCGGTGGCTGAGCGTCAAGAGGCGATCGTTCGCGAGAACCAACTGTCGCTCATGCGAATGCTGGAAGAGGCGGAGGCAGCTGCGACGGAGATCGCTCTCATCGAACAGCAGCGGGAGGCTGAGCGACAGCGCCACGAAAAGGAGGAGCAGGACCGTTTGCAAGCAGAGCGTCTCCAGCGTGCGAAGCAACAAGCCGCCCAGGAAAAGGAGCGCGAAAAGCGAGCGCTACTTCGAGAGCAAGCGGAAGCTCGGACAGCTCGGATTCGGCTGGAAATGGCGCGGTTGAAGATCGTCTTCAACATGGAGTTCGAGTTCAAAGCACAAGAGGCCATGGAGCGTACGAAGGAGCGCACTATTTCGTACATCGAGAACCCGGAGAACAAGTTGACGATCGATCTGAAGTTCGAGCAGTTGAAGCGCGAGTTCCACGCGAATCCGACGCCTGAGACCCGCGAGCGGGAGAAGATGCTGTCCTCTTACAAGAACATTCTCTTCCTCTTCATTGACGCGCAATTGAAGAAAGAGCGAATCGAGCTGCCCGAGCTGTATTCGCGTTACGATTTGGCGAAGAAAGGCTATCTAACGTACGGCGAGTTTGCCACAATGATTCGCTCACTCAATACGCGGCTGAACGAGGCGCAAGTTTCCAACGTCATTCGCCATGTGGACGCCGACCGTGACGGCTACATCACGCTTCAGGAGTGTCAAAGCTGTATGACGTGTGTGCACAAGATGGGCGCTCCGGGGTCGTCGTGGAAGCTGTACATCGACCCCGCCGAAGACGTCATCTGCTACCACAACTTCGAGACCAACGAGAAGTTTCTCGAGTACGAGATCACCGACAAAGTGCTCCGAGGCATCAATATAGCGAACATCTACGCCGAGGCGGAGTACAACATGCAAGAGGAATTGAAGAAGATGCGTCGCGACGAGTGGCAGGTGGTACTGCGTAGCTACATGGCCCGGCGACTGCAGTACATGTACCGCTTCTGGAAAGGACGGCAGATTCGAAAGCGCCTGGTTTGGCGACTGCTTCAGCGCGAGCAGGCGGCCAGAACGAGAAAGCAGCGTCTTTGTGCGGAGTTCATCACGCGGCATTGGCGGGGAAAGAAAGCCCGTCGCCTGTTCGCGCGACAACTGGCGTTCACCGTCGAAAAGGTGTGGGACCGCGAGTCCAACCGCGTCTTCTACTACAATCATTTCACGAAGAGCAGCTCATGGGAGAAGCCTCATCTCTTTGCGATGCGTCGCCCGGAAGGCAGCAAAAACATGCAAATGGATCTGGGTGCGCAGTACTCTGCGGTGCTGACGGAGCCGTGTGTTTGGCTGCCTGTGGAGGCTGAGGCGACGGCTCTAGTGTCCTCTATCGCGGCTATTTCAAACGGCCAATGGGAGGATACCTCCGCATTAGCCATTGGCTTCAGCGAGGGCGACCTAGTTATGGTGGACGGCGACCAAGCGGTCGCCGCACAGTCGTCTGGGCTGCCCATGTTCGGCGCCGTTTCTTATTTTCACGCAAATGCGAAGCGGACTTTCCCGGGAAAGCCCGATGGTTTTCCGCTGTGTTGCGTTTGCAATATTCAACTGGCGGTACACTCGTGTCTGGATTGCTACACCACGCCGAATGCGCTGGCGCACTACTGCTTCACGTGCCATCGCAATACGCACTCCAATCCCTTCGGGTTCCACCAGCACGCGAAGGCAAAGCGCGTGCAGTACAACAACCCCGACTTCGTTTCCCAGCTGTACAACTTTCAGCATCGTTGGGAACCGACCAAACCTGCGTCGTGCGACATGTGCCAGGGCCGGGAGCGGCTCTTCGCGGCATTTCAGTGCGAAGGTTGCGGGAACAAATCGTTGTGCCGCCGGTGCTTCTCGCGCATCCACCATCCCTCCATGAAGCCTGCGCACCGATATTATCGCCTGTGATCATGATGCAACGGTGTTTAAAAATGACCAACTGAGGCGTCGAACTGTAAATCATTGTACAAAGTTTATCCCCGAACTATATTTACTATTTTCATTTCGTGCGTATATTCAGTACAGTGTCACTCCGGTCGGTTTCAATCGGCGGCGTTGGCGTCGTTGCGAAGTCAACCGCTCGAAGTGGCTATTGAGCACGCGTATTTAGGACGAGGTCTTGCTGTGCTCCAAGACTTCACGATGTGAGCGTAGACGTCACTTAGTAATTTACACCGACCACTTTGCATTCGAATTCTCGCTTTGTGTCACGGAAATCTTTCGCAGCTCAATTCATTACTCTGACAGCAGCCAGTGGGCTTCGACAACTATGAGTTTCAATCTCAATGAGATGGTACAAACGCTGTCCTACGTGACGGGCACAATGGCGATCTTCAAGGAGATGGGACAAAGTTCCGTTGATTATTCTGCCATTACCCCCTCCATAATTGGTGAGCAGCGAATCGTTCCCTTCGCGGTTGCGAGCGTCTCTTCTCACCTGTTCTGTTCTTGCGCCCCGCAGCGATCGGAGATATCCCCGACTCAAAAGTTGAAGATCTGGTGAAGATAACCAACCACGACCCGGTGGTCATTTGGAATCTTGGGTAATTTCGATGCTCGCACTCATTCGTGGTGATGGCTGTCTGACCCCTGTCGTGCTCTCTCTTTCTTCAGCGGCAAAGCAATATCGTCCCTCATCACCTCCAACTTTCGAAACCAAGTTATCGATGTGCAGTGGCAGACACCGAGCCCCTACACGCGCGCCCCCAACCTCCAGACTGTCTGGTCCCTGTGCTACTCGATCAAGAGTTGGTGCGATCTGAACGACCGGAACTTGACCCTGATCCACTGTCCTCCTGGTCAGCCCAGCACAGGCATCCTGATTGCATGTTTGTTGAAATATATTGGCGCTTTTGATCACGCTGCACACGCGTATGATTTCTACTGCAGCAAACGGTACGACTCTGTTGCCCGCTGCCCACCCGTCGCTGCCTGTGCTCACCGTCGCGTCGTTGTCAACAGGCTGCGAGGAGATATAGCCCACACGTTAGGGGCGTCCTACAGCAACTTGTTCAAGAACGTGGACAAAGTTATTGACCGCGACGGATTCATCAACGATGGTCCTCTTTTCCTGAAATCGATCACCATCGTGGGCCTGGCGCTGGAGGATACGCCGTGCCTGGAGGTGTGGGACGCCAGTGGCCTAACTTACACCTCACACGCGGGCCTCAATGTGGACAGATCGTGCTCGTGGAACTCTGAATCTGGCGATGGGTTCTTTCGAGTGTCGCAGTATGTGATTGGCGACTTCTCGGTCGTGTGTCGCTTCGGCGGCCAGGCGGCCGCGACGAAGGACAAAAGCACGCTGATCTTCAAGTACCAGAACAGCACAGGTAATGCCCCCGCCTCGTTGAGCTGTCGATCATCTACCTTTTACAACTGGACGCGGCGGTGTAGTCTTTCTCGTCGACGAGGTGGTCGAGCTGCGACACTCCGACGTCGACGTCAACCCGCAGTACAGCGACAGCATCGACGGCGACACGCTGGTGATTAACTTGATGTTCGAGTCCAACCCCGCGCTCATTGGCAACGTCGAAAAGTCCCACAAAGAGTCGATGCTTCCCCGCTTCTCCAGGCAAGGGATTGAGGCCTTCGAAGCTGGTCTTGATGAGGTACGTCGCTGAACTGTCCGCTGACGCATTGCTTCCTGGCCTCACCAAGCGACCGCTTCGCAGATTTCGAAGTTCCATCGTGTAGCGCCAGATTCGCTGAAATACGTTGAGTTGGAGCACAAAGGATTTGACGAGCGGTTTCTGTCGGTGGCGCTTCAACTGGCGAACAACCGCGTCGGTGACGCGCAGAAACTGGTGGGCGAAATGTGCCGGCGCGCGAAGGAGCTCTCGGAGCCGTCAGAGCAACTGCAAATCAGCGTCTCGCCGCTCTCGGCAGTGGCATCTGATGCGAGCTCCGACGACTCCAACTGGGAAGTGGTCAACGTGAAGTGTCCCGTCTGCAAGAGCGACCCGCCGGAGCTGGAGGACCAGGTCATTTCGTGTGCGAAGTGCTCGTCTCACTACCACACGGGTTGCGTGGGGGCCCGCCGAATTCCGTTCGGGAAAAAGACAGAAAAGGACCGCCAAAGCTATGAAAGCTACGTGCGTAGACACTATGGCTCTTGGGAGTGTCCGCGCTGCAAGCGGCGCCAGCAGGAAGGCGGCGACGTGGAGGGGAGTGCGGCGGAGGGAAGTCGCTCTGCCGAGAAGGACACCGCGCACAGCTTCTCGAGTCCCAACTCGCGGATATCGTACGCGGCGTCGACGGGTGGAGGCGGCGTGATCGTGACCGACAAGGTGCGGGCGTTGACCAACGCGACGGGCCAGCCCATGCCCAAGATGGCCTTCACCACGCCGTCGAAGGCGCTGACGCTGCACCCGCCGTCACCGAACATTCGCTCCAAACACGACCAGATTGCTCAACTGGTCGGACTGCTATCCTCGTCGGGCGTAGGCCTCGAGGACCTCGTCAAGATGAACCCGGAGAAGCAGAAGGAGACACTGACCGATGTGATCCAGAAGAAGTACCCGGGCTACTCCGTCGAAGGCTCTGCCGAGCTGAAGGGTCATTTGGACTTGGCGCAGGCCATGAAAGGCATCATCGCCAACGCTAGCGCCAAGCCCGATATAACATCGTCTTTGCCACCGGCGCCCTTGTCGACGCCCACAGCGAAGGGGCCCGCAGCGCCCGCTGATCGGTACTTCGGTGGGCAGCTGGCGGAAGAGCAGCAGAAGCAGCGCGACGCCGAGAAGGAGAAAGAGTCGGTGACCTTCGACCCGCGCGCCCACATGTTGAGTGTGATCATGCGCAGGGGAGAAGCCGCTGCGGCGGAGAAGGCGCCGCTGCCTCGCCTCGAGGGTCTGTCGCTCCCTCCGTCCGGGCGGATGGCGACGCCGTCGAAGACGTCGCTGTCGTCCATGTACTCGGCTGGCGTCGGGTTCTCCGCTGTCGGCGGCTTCTCGGCCGGTCAAGGAGGCAACAGAATCGATGGAGGCGGAGGAGGAGCGCCAGCGGGTCCCGCCGTCTCGCTGTCCCTGTCGGCAGGCGTCGCCTCCACGAAGGTGAAGGACATCCCCGAGTACGCGAAGTACTTCAAGATGCTCAAGGCGGGCATCGATCGCGATCTGGTGGCCGAGAAGGCGGTGGCCGACGGTGTTCTCGGGAGCAAGGAGGTGGCGAAGCGACTGCTCGACGTCAACGCAGAGGAGCCTGTCCCCGTCGACCTGTACGAGCGCCTCAACGCGCTCGTGAGTATCGCCAACCACCCGACGTACGAGAAATTCTTCAAAATGCTCAAGGTCGGCATCTCGAAGGAGCAAATCCGCGCGAAGATGGCCGAAGAGGGCCTCGACGCGTCGATGATCGACAAAGATCCCATCGAGAAGCTGTCGCTGGCGGCCTCTCTTCGATCAGACACTGCGACCGCCGCTGCGGAGACAGCCAAGGCAGACGACGGCAAGGTTGCGCTCGAAGACCACCCGCACGTGGGCAAGTTCTTCAAAATGGTGAAGGTGGGCCTGCCGAAGGAGACGGTGCGCGTCAAAATGCAGCAGGAGGGCTTCGACGCCGCGATGCTTGACCGTGACCCCTCCGAACGCGTCGCGCCCCCGACGGGAAAGGAGGTGCTCAAAGTGCCGCTCGGAGAGCACCAGGTCTACGGCAAGTTCTTCAAGATGCTCAAAGTCGGCCTGCCGAAGGATGCGGTGAAGTCGAAGATGCGCGAGGAGGGCCTGGACGCCGACCTGCTGGACAAGGACCCCGGCGACCTCGTCGACAAAGACGACGGCCAGTCGGAGCAGTCCGATCAGGTCTCGCTCAGCCTCCACCCAAAATACGGAAAATACTTCAAAATGCTGCAGGTCGGCCTTCCGAAGGATGCGGTGAAGGACAAGATGCGGCAGGACGGGCTGGACCCCGCGATCCTGGACAAAGACCCGAGCGAGCTCGTCTCCCGAGGCGAAGCCCCCGAGGGAGGCCGCAAGAAGGTCCCGCTCTCCGAGCACCCTCTCTACGCGAAGTACTTCAAGATGCTCAAGGTGGGCCTGTCCAAGGAGGCCATCAAGCTCAAGATGCAGCAGGAGGGTGCGAACCCCGATATCATCGAGAAGGACCCCAGCGAAACCTTCGCTCTGGAGGAGGAGAAGAAGGAGGCGGACGACAAGGACGCCAGCGTCCCCGTGTCCGAGCACCCGAAGTACTCGAAGTACTTCAAGATGCTCAAGGTCGGCCTCCCGAAGGACGCGGTGAAGGCGAAGATGCAGCAGGAGGGCGTCAACCCCGATATGCTCGACAAGGAACCTTCCGAGCTTGTGCCGCTGGACGAGAACAAGAAGAAGAAGAAAGACGTGCCGATGGTGGCGGCCGCCGAGCACCCGAAGTACTCGAAGTACTTCAAGATGCTTAAGGTGGGGCTCCCGAAGGACGCGGTGAAGGCGAAGATGCAGCAGGAGGGCGTGGACCCGGCCGTGTTGGACAAGGAGCCGACGGACATGATTCCGCTCAACGAGGAGAAGCAAGAAGAAGACGACGACAACGAGGAGCGTGTCCCCGTGTCTGAGCACCCGAAGTACTCGAAGTACTTCAAGATGCTCAAGGTCGGCCTCCCGAAGGACGCGGTGAAGGCGAAGATGCAGCAGGAGGGCGTCAACCCCGATATGCTCGACAAGGAACCTTCCGAGCTTGTGCCGCTGGACGAGAACAAGAAGAAGAAGAAAGACGTGCCGATGGTGGCGGCCGCCGAGCACCCGAAGTACTCGAAGTACTTCAAGATGCTTAAGGTGGGGCTCCCGAAGGACGCGGTGAAGGCGAAGATGCAGCAGGAGGGCGTGGACCCGGCCGTGTTGGACAAGGAGCCGACGGACATGATTCCGCTCGATGAAAACGCGGCAGCTGACGATGGACCGCAGGTCGCGGCCTCAGAGCACCCCAGCTACGCGAAGTTCTTCAAGATGCTCAAGGTGGGCCTGCCCCTCGACGCGGTGAAGGCGAAGGTGAAGCAGGAAGGTCTGAATCCCGACATTCTGGACAAGGACCCGGCCGCTCTCATCCCGCTGGACGAGAAAAAGGCCGATGGAGGACCCAAGGGCGGTTTAGCGGCTCTCGCTAAGCCAAAGCCGAAGAGAAAGAAGCTGCACTGGAAGGCCTTCGACGCCAGCAAAGTCAACGAGAACAGTCTGTGGGCGGAGGAGCAGGAGATTGACCTCGAACTGGATGAAGAGGAGTTCAAGAAACTGTTCGTGGAGTCTGCGGCGGAGGAACCCAAGAAAAAGGCGACCGTCGCGAAGCCAGCGAAAGAGGCGAAGAAGCAAGTGGTGCTGATCGACATGAAGCGCGCCCAGAACGGCGGCATCGCCCTGGCGCGCATCAAGTTCAGCTTCGACGAGCTCAAGGAGAAGATACTGAATATGGCAGACGAAGGACTCACGACGGACCAGCTCAAGTCGATGCAGGAGTATCTGCCGAACGTGGACGAGGTAGGCTCGCTGCGCAACTTCAAAGGCGAACGGGACTCGATCGGCATCGCTGAGCGGTACATGATGGTGATGATGGACTTCCCCGCCGCCACGCGGCACATCACGATCATGATCTACAAGCAACAGTTCAAGGCGCGCTACATCGAGTGTCGCGCGAAGATTACGCGGCTACAAGACGCGTGTGATGACGTGCGCCTCTCGAGTCGCCTGAAGAGGGTGCTGAAAACGATTCTGAAGGTCGGCAACCAGCTGAACGACGGAGAACAGAACAAGGGATTCACGGTAGACTCGCTGTTGAAACTGCACTCCGCGAAGGCACTCGACAAGAAAACGACGATTCTCCAGTACGTGGTCATGCTCATCTTCCGCAACGACGAAGATTCGCTCAAGTTCCCCGAAGACCTGAAGCACGTCGGCGACGCGTCGCGCATCACGATGGAGACGATCATCGCGGAGAAAACGGGGCTGCAGAACGAATTCGAGCAGAACTTCAAAATCCTGGAAGATATTCGCGAAAAGAACCCGGAGAGCAACACCAACGCGATGTTGGACTTCTTCGTCAAGGTATGTTCCACAACCCGCCTCCTCTCCGTCGGCGGTGTGCCTAAACCAATTGTTGGATCTGCTCGTTTAGGCGGATAGCCATTGCAAAGAGCTTGAGAAGGGCTACGAGAAGGCGAAGGAAAAATTCGCAGGGGTGCTGACGTACTTCGGAGAAGACGCGAGCATGCCACCGCACGAGTTCTTCACGACTTTGTCGAAGTTCATTCAAGACTTCATGGGCGTCCGAGAAACGATCGACCGAGCCCGGAAGGCCGAACAAAAGAAGCGGGAGCAACAGCAGGCGCTGGAGGCCTCAAATCTTGTCGCACAGCACAAAACGTTGGACAAAGAGACCACGCCTCTGCAGCGCAAAGCGATGAGGAGACACACCATGGTGCCATCGAAGTCTATGGGCAGCAACCAGTTCTCGCCTTCTGCGACGACTGAAGGGGACAAGCTTGCTTTCCCTGAGCGTCCCGCTCAGAAGGAGTCTGTGGTCGGCGATAAAGAGCTGCCCGTCTCGCCTGTGGGGGCAGTGGAGAGAAAGCCTTCGGCGATGGAGCACCATGTGGCGGTGCAAAAGCCCCCTTTCGACCGCGACGCAGACCGCAGTGAAGATAAGGATCGCATCACTCCGATCGCTGCAGCGTCGCCTCGTTCGAAGCCACTCGCATCCCAGTCGTCTGATTTGGATGCTAGCGCAGTAGTTCCCTCCGTGACGCCAATTCCTCCGCCCACGTTGAATTTTTCTGACCCCAACGACAGAGCGGCGATGTTGAAAGAGGCGCTGGCCAAAAAGGCCCTGTCCAGACGGAAGTCATCTATCATGTAGCGTTGCGTCCAGTCAGTGATCTTGTAAATAAGAAATTGTGTTCCATGAGTCGTTGATTGACGCGCGAGGTGTGAAATACATAGCACTGGACATTTACAAGGATACTCTACGTGGGGCGAATAAACAAAAATACAATTGCGCAAAAAGTCAGCTAAAAGAAGGGCGAGAGCTTCTCCTGTGAAGATCGGACCCAAACCATCAATTGAACTCATACAGCACGATTGGCATCACGGATGGCTCGGATCAGCATGTCAGCCGTCGCGCGAGTGAGACAACCGACTTTGATTTCTCGAGTGGGGAAGAACACACCGTTGTCCACTTCGATATAAAAACAAAACAGCTCCACCGATTTACCATCTTGATTGTACACTTTTCGTTTGATTTCAGAAGTGGTATGTCGCCGCGTTATTGGGATTTGCATGACAACAGAGGTGGGACTTTGTAGAAACGTCCGCTCCTCGTCATATAAATGGAAAACGCCATCTGCGATGGTGACAAAGCAAGAAAACCATTTCGACGAGGTTACAAGCCCCATGGAGCAAAATCTGGCTGTTGCGGGACAAGAAACAACTCCCGTATCGGTGGGAGTTGCAACATCGGGCATTCGCTCGTAGGACCTCATTGTGTTCTTTCGAAGAAACGACGGGCTACAGCACACGACCTCGGATTATCGGCTCTCTTCTCAAGAAGTGCAGCCTCTGTTTCGCTGGTGCTGCTGTCCTCCTATTGTTGTCTTTTGCAGGACGGAG
>SMOI01000098.1:60416-70684 GCA_008000375.1 Poteriospumella lacustris
GCTGCGAGATGCGAGATGCCGAACGGTCGACTTCGGCTGCGCTGCTCCATGCTGCTCAATCAGCGACGGCAACGGAACTGAAACGGCCGCAGATCGTTTAGGTGCAACTTTGGCCTGCGACTGAGTTCGTCGGCAAAGAAGGCGGCGCCGCAATCGGTGGGCGCCGCCAACCACATGAACCGCTCGCTCGTCTGCTGCCGCTTCGCCGCGAGAACTTCGCCGCCTTCGATGCAATCGCGGCGGGGGAGATACGCACACACGAAAGGAGCGGGTTAACCATCTCTATTATTTTATTCTTCATTGAGAAATGAGCAAATTCGCATCAAAGAACTGGGCCGACTCTGAATCGGACTCGGAGGATGAACGTGAAATTCACCAACCTTTCCCCGAGCCATATTCGGAGCCCGCACCGCAGGAGCCTGTTGCTGCTGATGACTCATCCTCTGATGAAGATGATGAGGACGCAAAGTTAAATGCAGAGCTCATTGTTGCCAGCAGTGGAAGCAATAACAAGAAAGCTGTCAAATCAACGTCACGAAAACCCGTGTCCAAGAAAGATCAACGACAAGCGAAGCAGAAAGAGCTTGATGAGTTGGCTTCTCTTCTGAAGGAGTTAGGCGTGGAAGAAAGTGCTCCTGAGGCACCCGCTGAGTCCGCGAGCGCTGCAGTTGAATCGACACAAAAGTCTGCAGAGGATGAAGAGAAGGCCAAAAAGAAGAGAAAGAAGAAGGCAACGTCCTCCTCTGCAGTTGCCGAAGAAACCACCACGACTCCTGTCGAAACGACTTCGTCCAGTTCTCCCGTCGATGTGGCTGCCGTCTTGAAGGCGAAACTTGCGAGTAAAAAGACTTCAAAAAATTCTGCCGGGTCGGAGGCACAGAAAATCGCCATTGCTGAAGCGAAGGCCGCAGCAGACAAGAAAAACAAGAAGAAGAAAGACTTGAGCAAGTTTAACGAATTTTCGTATTAAAGTTCTTCTTCCGTGCGCGCCTTGATTTCAATCTGTGGGTTTTATTGCAATCAAGTCTGTGATCTGCTGGTCAACTGTAGATTTTCCACTGTGGCTCTGTATCTATAAGATTAATTTCTCGTTTGATAGCCACTAAATGAATGTGATTCCCCAAAAGGTTCCGCAATGAACAGTACAGTTATAGGACTTACGTATGGCGGAAGGTGTCCCCGACACGTTGCTCTCCGACGCAGGTCGGAAAATCTATGCAATGGATACAAGCATGGCCATGGAGATCAACCGGTGGCAGATCCCACGAAAACAACCACAAAGTAGCCCATGTGCAAAATCAAACAAAACAAACAAATCAAATGCGAATGTAGCCTAACTAACAAGAACCCCTCGACACGCTTCGCAGAACTGTCGACTGGATGAACGAAGACTGATCGTTTAGAGAATATGCATCTTTTGGAGGCGCAAATAAAAGTAGTATAACCCACCAGCCGCCGCAAAAATAACCACGAGAAGAACCAAAAATGGCAACTTCCAGCCGCCTGAGTTGTTCTGCGCAAGTTCGGTGGTCTTCGTTTCAATGCGCGCCATCTTGCGATCCAGAGCAGACTCAATATTCGTCATCTTTCTCTCAACTGATCCTTTCATCTGCATCTCAAGGGCACTGAGACGAGTTTCTAGCGATCCTTCGACCTCCTGTACAAAGAGATGATGTTTACATCGCGAAGCTGAACAACGGCGGCAAGTGACTGACCTTCTTGATGATGTCCTCCAGATTCGTCAGCCGCGTCTCGGACTTGTCTTCGCGCTTCTCCAATTTGCTAATCAGGTTCTTAATGTGATCAACAACCGATGCCAACTGGTGCTCAACATGGTGGTCCAACGTTTCGTGGGCATCAATCAGTTTATTCGTGACCTCGACCAGTCGGTTGAACTTGTCGGGTGTGCTGAGATCTTCGTCGAGGGCAAAATGGATCTTCGCCTCCTCTTCGACTTGATCGATCTGAGTAGCATCACTTGACGTTTTCAAGTAAATGATGTCATGATTATCGGCCAGTTGACCGGTGGTCGCCGTGACACCGATGTAGGACTTGGATAACCATCCAGCGGGTAAATTCAAACGCGGTATCGTCACGCACGACTCCCATTCATTTGAATTCTTCGCATCAATCCACACTTCAAGCCTACATTAACAGGGAAAACATAAATTTCACATATTTCCGCCACACCGAGGCAGTAACGTACTTGGTGTCATCGACGTTGATCTTGGCCCGAGAGGCGTCCAACACCGAGAAATCTGCGCGCTCGGCGTGGTAACGGACATTTGTGTTGCATCCTTGCACCTTCTCTGTCATCATTTCATAAGTCTTTGTGCCGTCATTCACCAAAATAGTCACATCTCTGTGAGAGGCAATATTCTCGGTGTTTTTGAATGTGTCGAAAATGATGCCCACACCGACAAATTTCTCCTGAAATCCGTGCAAAGTTCCCTCCGAATAATAACTTTGCTGAACAATCCACATTCCAATACCATCTCCAAAGAAGTTTTTGCCCTGCCCAGATATCCTGAACTTCAAAATAGCGGAGAAATTTGGCACATTAACACTTCTGCGGCTCCACAAGGCACCTTTCTTGCTCTGACGGTCAGGAGTGAGCCGAATAAAGTTATTGTTCACAACTGCAGTTCCATAGGTTCTCCAATGCGGGCTAGGGAGTCTTGCGCCAGTGCTATCAACTTCCTGGAACGGCGGCTGAAAGGTGTGATATTCAAGTAACTCCCCAATGGCGTTGGCAAAAATCGCGACCAAAAGGAGTGAAAAGAAAAGGAAAGATCCCATCTTGATTCTTCGCTTGAATCGGTACGAAATCGAATTTGACGACCAACGACGAGTTGTGGTTTGAAGAAGACGATCTTTCGCTGATCTCTGATCGATCCGCGAAGAAGGCGCGCGCCACACAGCTGGGCGACGCGTGCCAGTGAGTCGCACGCAAAACCACAGACTGCACAAAACCCACAGATCAGCAGAGTGTGCAGATCTGCAGATCTTGTCGAAACAATGCAACACAACAATGTATGGAAATAAACAAAACATGATGGTGCGAGAAACGAAGACGTAAAAGTAAAACCAAGGTAATCCGTAAGGCCTAAGAATCGCTTGACCGACAACGGACGATGATGACACGACGACGACGAATGTACCGCGACACCGCGACGACGACGACGACGGCGATGACGCGATGACGCGATGATGACGCGACGATGATGACATGAACACCTGCAGTCCATCTTCCATCTTCGGAGATGTATATGGTATAGTTTATGTATTGAGTCGGCTCATTGTTTGTCATGCATCTGTTCACAGTTCAGGAGTTAGCACGAGTTTGATTCATCGCCCAATTTTGTTGGCACCGAAAGACATCATGGCGATCTCTTGTTTGACACCTTGGGGTGGTTTTAAGCTGCTCGCTCTTCGATCATGGAGCATGGAGAGACCGTTCCGAACATGAAGATGTGAGCTTTGTCTGATTAGTTTAAGAACGACAGTATGAAAAAGGAATTGCAAGAAGGAGAGGGTTCATAACAAATTCGTTTCGGAGGGTCAAGGTAAATGAACTCATGACAAAACGTCACGTCGATCAAATTTTCTTTCTAAAAGTTGATTGGTACAGCTCATACAGCTCTGCAAAGATTCACGAAATGTCTCGATGATGAGCGTCGACAGAGTGATTGGTGAAGTTGTCTTGTCTTCACAGGAACTTCAGACTGAATCCGCGATGGTCGCGATCTCCGCAAAGGACGTGTTGACAACAGGCGGTTCTTCGCTGGTAAGGACGAGTGGACCAGATAGCCAGGAGTCCCGCGATGCCCAGGTTCGATGCAGACCGTGTTGACTACATCGTCATTGCCTTCCGACCTGTCCAAGCCAGCGACCATAATCGGTTCGGTTGTTCTTGTCCGTGTTTTGTTTATTTTTCACTCGTTCTGTAGATCGAATGTGAAGCGATTGTAACTTTTTCGAAACTTTACGTTGAATTTAAATTTTGACACTGTTCCGTTTGTTTCTCTATTCTATGAATATATGCATTCAAGGCTGTTTTTCTCCTACCACCGATTCAATGGAATTACCTGCCTTGTTCGGAAAAGGAAGTGAACAATTTACCACACTACATGTTCCAAAGCGGAGTAAACAATCACAACAAAGACGAAATGATGGTCTGACCGTTCGAAGACATCGCAGAAGTCATTTCTTCCTCGTCGGGTGCACGATTTCCAGTTAAGATCACAGTTTCAAGTGAAGCCTCTCTCTGTCTCTCTCTCAAAGATGGTTCACAACTTCGGTGATTCTGTTTTGTTCGTTTCTTTATCATCTAATGTAGATTGAAGTGAAGGCTCTCGAAGTTGTACGGATGGCATTGCACGTCAACTTCACTGCATCGACACTGTTTTCATCATCAAAACTAATCGAATTGCGAAAGGAGTCTGATGGGTAAGTTGCAATTCTGTTTGTTGTCATCTGCGGTTCCCAGAAGTGTATCAGTCCAAAGACCTTTGAAGATTTGAAACAGGAACTACCTCTGCGGGGTCTTGCAAGTCAAGATATTTTATATGTAGTTTGCTCAAACAATTACCATTGTGTAAAAGGTTGTTTCGCTTTTGCCTTTAGGCCGTTGTTATATTATGATTCTCACATCGTCATTGCAAATGCAGCACAAAATTACAAGTCAAACTGTTCGAAGCTGTCCCATATATTGTTAGTGGTTATTATTTCATGGCGGGATGGACCGTTGACTGTTGTCACTTCGACCAGTTAGTTCCTTGCAGACCAACTCCTGACAAACCAAAACTCTTTTTGATTTCTAGTCGTTGATCGTATTATGGTGTTATTTACAGTGAAGATGAAGATGCGAGAAACACAAATAACTACAAAAGAAAGGGCAATAGTGAAATAAGCTCACTCACAATGCTAACTGTTCGGGGTAACAAATATCTTGACTTGCGAAACACCGCAAAAACAGTTGCTGCTCTCCAAAATAACTAAAATCAAACCGATGCCACTGATACCAACACTGTCGCCGTTTCTCCCTTCCAGTTCTGCTGCAAACTTCCTATAAAACGATTCAAGAGAGAAAGCAGTTGGAGTGAAAGTCAGAGGTATAAAGCCGCAGATGACAACAAACAGAATTGCAACTTACCCATCAGACTCCTTTCGCAATTCGATTAGTTTTGATGATGAAAACAGTGTCGATGCAGTGAAGTTGACGTGCAATGCCATCCGTACAACTTCGAGAGCCTTCACTTCAATCTGCATTAGATGATAAAGAAACGAACAAAACAGAATCAACGAAGTTGTGAACCATCTTTGAGAGAGAGACACTTACCTTTCTGATGACCCACTTTTCATAAAATGATATGGAAACAAACTGCGGAACTAATCCTGTTGACATCCAGTACGATCGCGATCCTCTAAAGCCTAACCCGTGCGATTGGCTGTTCTGGTGAATGAGACCCTGGCTTAAGTGCATTGGGCTGCTGGTGGAACCACTGGAAACTGTTTGATTCGCTTTGAAAATATTTTTCACTGGAAACCGTGCATCCGACGAGGAAGGAATGACTTCTGCGATGTCTTCGTACGGTAAGACCATAATTTCGTCTTTGTCGTGATTGTTTCGATTTGAAGACATCATCTACACCAATTCGTCCGATAGAGTTATGTTAGAGATCAACAATCGTTTGAAATGCCAAAGAGAATCAATCACCTCCGGAATCGAGTCTAAAAGATTCGGCATTGATGGCCTCCTTCGCGCAGACGCCGGACGGATTTTTGTTGGATTCAAACTTTCAATTACCGGTATCTGGACGAATGTAGCAAGATGTAAAAGCATTTTTCATCTGCGAATTCTCTTTGTGGCATACCGTTGATCCTTGATACAAACTTGCGTGGATGCTTGGGTTCATCTTCTCTGGCGTTCCAATGAGGGCTTGTTCGTGCCCATCAAGAGCTTGCATTGCTCGTTTAATCATCTCTCTTCTCTCTTCATTCTGGGCTGTGGACAAGAGGCGTGACAGCTCTACAGCACAGGATGATGCATCACGAAACGAAAATCAAATCAAACGGCGACATATAAGTGAGGGAATCAATGGCATCCGCACCTTTTCTTTCAAGAACTGCCTCGTCCATCATCTTTCCTCCAGCGCAATACTTTTTGAGAATGAAGAATGAAGAATGGCGAACACCCAACCTATTACGTTGTCAATTTGAACACTGCCACCGCAACCGCTGCACGCGACAGCAGCAGACGAAACGTTTCGAGAACTCGTCGTCGTTGTCGTCGTCGTCGTGCAATCCAACTTGGATACGGTGGGTCGGAGCGGTGCGATTGGGATCGATGCTTCAATCAATCCCGTCGCGGACAGCGGACAGTTCGAGGCAGAAAGATATTGGGTGCGTCGTATTGTTAATCCCCACCTTCCTCTTTCGCATATTTCGACTGTTTTGATTGCCAACAGATCCTGTTCAGCACGCACGTGATTCCAATGCAGGGCACTGCATCTAGCGGTATCGACAATGGGCAACAACTTGCACCAAGTGGAAAAGATATGGATAAAGTTCGCTCCGAGCTTGCATTCGAGAGGCAATGTAACTCGGAATTGGGTCGAAGAAATCGCAGATACCTGAAAGTAATCGATAAGTTTGACTCTCACCGAGGTGTTATGGATTCCCACATTGCAGAATTAAGCGAAAACCTGTGTAAACTTACCAGTTTACTTCAGCAAGGTAAGAATTTACGTCCGTTCTATTATCTTTCGCATATTTACATCTTCACTGTCCATCAATTCAGGAGAGTATCCAAATGAACTCAAGGTGCAGCGAAAGCGAAAATAGCTTCCTACGAGCCTCGCATGACTTTCATTGTGTCTCACATATAGGAAATAATTTCAGTGAGTCTAAATGTGTGCGAAATGATGAAGAGTAAAAATGAAGAAAACAATTTTTCCAGCGGCAGAACGGACGGTTCCGAGCTACGTCGAAGCCGACGAGGTAGCGCAGTTCTTCGTCTAGATGCCTCTCGCCGTTCGTCTCAACCAGGACCTGTGAGTTGTTGATGAAAGTGTCCCTTATTCTACATCAGCGACCTCACAAATTGTCTCGTTCAGGATTCCGCGTCAGCCATCTCCACCCCGAGCCAAATTGGCAATGACCTCGCACCCAATGCGACCCCTGATACTCCTTCAGGCGCCACGTCCACTGAATCAACGAAACCATTCTCAGATGCTGTCCCACAGTCCACTACTCGCTCCAAACCGTTGGAAAATCCAGAAGAAGATCGAGAGGGTGTGTCTCCTCTATTTGAACACTTCCTCATGATTGGCTGTGCGGAGGAAGATGCGAGAGACTTCAGTCAGCAGATGAAACAATTGAATGCGGATTCCATTACCGATCGTATCAAGAGGACGATGACGGGGATATTCACTACTCAGCGACAAAACAGTGCCCAGGCCAGCAATCCCTTGTCACCGGAGAACTCGTCGGCCGCGAATTTTTTTAAGTTTCAGAACATTCGCAGTCGCCAGGACGGCAATTCTCAAGAGTCGGGTGGACCGAATGGTGTCATCGCCTCCAGTAGTATTGCATCTACTGCGAATGCAATTCACGTCGGCTCTACAGATAATACTCCAACGCCGGCGGCCCCTTTGGCGTCAGCCCCTGCCCCTCCCCTGCAGCGATCAACGAGTAAATCGTTGGACATGCCGTCGGTATCTGTTAAGGCAGTTCAGAGCTGGATGATGGGAGCCATGGGAGGAAGTCGTCGACCGCCTTCGGTGGCATCGCCGGAGCCGGCTACACATTCGATGTTATCTGCTCTGTCGGAAGATGCATCCGATGGAAGCACGATCCCGAACGATTCGCATAGTCCCGTCGCCGACAAGGCCCCAGACGGCAGCGTTGCGTCAAACACTTCGGCAACACCGACTGCGGTCGAGGAAGAAGAAGGTACATTTGCCCTGAGTCGTTCCGTTTCGCAAGACGTTTGTGCTCACGTTCTGTCTATTCAGAGACAATCTCGTTGATGGATGGTGGAGGGAGAAGCTCGTTGGCGGGCTTCTCGCAGCTTACTGAAAGCATCAAGTCTACATCCACCTCTGCAGGAAGCACTCTTTCCAAGATCGGAGGGAGCTTTTTCACAAAGATGAATTCTGTCCCATTCTCGCTCACACCTCCTCGAGGAGACGCACCGGGTAAAGCCTCGACGTCCAAAGTCGGGAGCGGCGCTGAGGAGGGCCGACTTTCAGTGGACATCATCACTGCCGAGGCCGAACAATTTCTTGAGCCTCAGGCCGCATCTGATATGTCACCCATAGGTCAGTCGGTTTCCGTAGCGGATCTGCCGCCGCCAGCGCCGACGTCATCGGCCTCAATGTCTCCTCGGTCTGTTCAGCCGAAGTCCGTTCCGGTGCAACCGTCCTCCTTCGCCTCCAATTGCTTGTTCAGCGATGTCAAGTCTGGTCGTGCGGTGCTCACACCGAAGATATTGTTTCATTTTCCGGAGAACGTGCCGCCTCCGACGAGTGAGGTGGGAAGTTTTTGTTTGCCCGCAGGTGCAACGATTCAGGCTGTTCCAGAGCAGAGCGAGGACGCGCTCCTGAAGGATATTCTTTATCCTCGCTCTAACAGTCGCAATACGCAGCGTTCTCTAGTTTTTTGGTTCGAAGACCGCAATCTTAGCCCCGGTGGAGAAGGAGAGAAGATGTACGGCATCTGCTTGATCACTCCCCGCGTGCTGACGATCGAGACGCCTGAACTTTCTCGGCAAAACTTCATTTCCTACACTTGCTACGCGTTCATCACTCGGTACCCCTTCTTTGACTTCTTCTTCCGCGTCCTGCAAGACATTGTCGCGGTGGAGAAGTTGCGCCGAATGGAGCTATCTCTCAGTGGGCCCATGGAGTCTGCTCCACTCTGTTTCTATGTGCCCGAGGAAGTACTGGTTGGCGTCTTGGGACGACTTTCCGAAGTTTCTGCGCCCAAGGTAGCGGACTCCATTGTGTACATGCCACACGAGGACCTCCCCGTCGTTTCGTTTCAGAGAAAGCGGCCCCGCTACGGATGGACTGAACATGATATGGATCTGGCGGAGTGGTGCTTGCCGGGGCTATTCGCCACTCTCCCTGTCGAACTGATTTTGTGGGCGCTGAGCTTTTTGCTGTGCGAGGCGAAATTCATTGTCTTGAGCAAGGAGGCTGGCTTGATATCGGTCGTGACTAATGGACTCCAGTATCTGCTCAAGCCTTTGGAATGGGCAGGGCCTTTCATCCCCATAGTTCCGACGAAGATGATCGAATTTGTCGAGTCTCCCGTCCCAATCATCGGCGGCGTGCCCCTGGACTCTTATTTGCAACTGTCTGACATCCAGACACGATGTGGCGGTACGGAGCATTTACTCACCGTGCTGCTGGACGTCGATCGTCACGAACTTCTGGTCCCCTCGAGCAACATCGACCGTCTGCCTGGCTTTTGCATGCCTTCCATGGAGTCGTTGGCCGAGAAGCTCCATCATATTTTGCAGGCGGTGGGGATGGAGTCAGGAGTCGTGGGCCACACACCTGACCGAGAACTGGCTTACATCATCGCCGACAGGGTGGCCACCCATATTGAGGCGCTCTGCGTCATGGCGAAGTCGACCGCCGAGAAGCAAAAACAAGAGCGAGATCGCCTGCACGAAGAAAAACTGAAGCTTCGTCATGCGCAAAAGATCGAAGACCTTCGACGGAGAGCCGAAGGGTTTCCGTTGTCATCAAAACCCCTTGCGGACAGCGAAAGTGACGGTGACGACGACGACGATGACGACGACGACGGGGCTGATGAGGGCACCAAAGCGGAACAGCTGCGGCTGTATTACAAGCAGCTCGTGGAGATTGGAGACAACACCGCCAATGTCAACAGTAGTGGGAGTGTCTCAAATGGCAACATAGACTTGCGAGCGCTTCTCTCTGCAGCGATGTCCAAAGATACTCGCCACCATTTGTCTCCCGGCGAAACATGGATTGGTGTGAATCACTTGGAGTTCGCTTCGGCGCAAGATGAGTTTATGAACAATTTCGTTGCGACCCAAATGTACAATGGCTATTCATGCCCTTAAGGCGTCGGCGCTTAGTGCCGTTGATATTCATACTGGATACTTCGTTAGAGAAAAGAGAATAAGTATAATGCTCCAATAAGGCCATATTTATTGCGACGGACTAACTCCATTTCGATGAGTGTGTTAAGCGCTACAGACCGTGGTCACAAAGACGACAACAGTACCA
>SMOI01000098.1:70694-108173 GCA_008000375.1 Poteriospumella lacustris
CAGAGGCAATTCGAAACGCTCGCTGGCCCGGTCCGTTGTTTGTCTAGCAAAATGCACTATAGGCTCGAAGCAGATACGAAGTATGTACATCGGGTGACCTGCGGAAGACAGCTGACTGAGAACCAAACCATACCACTGGCAAAAACCATATAAACCATAGATAGACTGAACAACTGGAGATCATATAGCTATGTATGTGCTGAATCGCGGTATTCGTGCGTAGCTCGATTGCGCAAGCTTCCTTCTGCATTCTCCAGTTTCCCTTTGTGGCGCAATGGTCAAGCTAGTCGCGACAACACGTCGGCTGGCTGCCGTCCTCCAATTCACTTTTCTCCTCACAATGACTGTGCTTTCCATTACCAAGAGTTTGATCCCTGCCGATTCTCTTTTGTTCTTTCCATCAAAATTGCAAATTCCTGATTCTCCTCAGTTCGTTCCTGTCTGGACAGACTTCGAAGTGCTCAACAACAATCCCCTACCCAAAACTTTTCAAATGCGCCACAGTCATTGTTCATGGATATCCGTGGTTATTTCGACAACGGATATCGATGCTTACGGTACCTTGGTAGCGACTGTGGTCACATCACCCTTCATGAGAGAGGGTCCACATCAGTGTGTCATCGAGTTGCTCGCTGGGAACGCCAGTTATTCCTATACAGTCGACTGGACAGTTTTGTCGAACCAGTATGACATTCGCCCCCATGAGTTGATTGGAAGCAAGTCCGACATTCTTCTCGAGCCATCTCGGTTTTATTCGCAAATTCCCTTGAAGAACCCGTTCGCTGAGCCGCTTCTAATCCACGAGGCCACGGCGGAGTCGGATTACATCAATGTCTTCATCGGGAGCGAGAGTAAAGCGACTCGCGTCAACTCGTCGTCTGTTCTGAAATATTCAATATCCAAACCTCGCGCAAAGCCCGGTGTGTATCATGAGTACATCGCGGTGCAAACGTCGTTCGATCGGGTTGTTATACCGATCACAGTCTATCAGACCGAAGAAAACTTACGCTTTGTCGAGCGGGAACTTGATTTTGGAACCCTTCATACGAGAGGAGAGAGAAAGCGTCGTCAAATAGTTGTGGAGTACTCCGGCATGGACGACATCATCATCAAAAACATATACGTTCGTCACTCGTCACCGTTTACGACGGTAAAAGTCTTTGAACCTGCGTTGCCCATTGAAGGCAATCGAACAGTTGTGGGCTCCATCACTTTTCAAGCTCTGGCAAGTGGTAAATTTGAAGGGTCTATTTTGGTGGAGACGCAGTCAAGTTTCGGGGAGATCGTCAAGGAGCTTCCTTTCAAAGCAGAGGTCCGCTTCGAAAACCACATTGTGAGCCCCAATCTGGCAGTGCTACGACTTCGGCCATTTCAAAGAGGCGGCGGCGGCGACCACATCAGGTTGAGCTTCCAAAGAGGACAATATGTCGTACCGCTGAGCGACGATTCATTCGTGATCGAAGAAGCTCAGCTTGTTACCTGTCAGAACGTCTTGGCCATCGACCACCACATGAGGGAAGGTCGAAGCGTACTGGTCGTGCACGTCTTGCGCGACATCGAAGAGGAAGACATCAAAGCCGGTCTGCGCACGTGCTGGGTCGAAGTTGCTTCGAACGCTTCTTTCCATAAGGTTCCCTTGCATCTCTCCACCGGTCGGGTGGAACTTGACGCGCTGCAAGGCAAACTGGTTGATCACGAGACACGATTGAGCATCTCTGGTGAGACGTTTCGTGATTTGTATGTCGCTGACATCGGCCACATTTCTCAGTTCGAACCGAGGGACGAAAAAATCGCCATATCGAACTATAACCCCGCCGACGAGGTGGTGACCGCCTTCGTGGCCGACATGGATGCATGTCTGTGTCTGTTGGCGTACGTGCCTGTCGGCTTCAATTCATTGTCTCGAGTTTCGGCGGAAATGAGGGCCCTGGCTGTCGAAGATTTCGTCAAAGTGCAACCCATGCGCTCCTCTCGCTGTGCGTGCACTGGGCGACCCAATTCGCCGTGGGGAATGGAGATTCGGGCGGGCTACCATTCGATATTCGCGATTGTGCCTGATCGAATGCGACCGACGCCGCTGACCTCGACGCAGTACATCAATTCGTCTCATGTGGCGGTGAAGACCTCTGCGGTGCGCATCCGCACGAATCACCAGGAGATCTCGCTGACTATGCGGTACCGTCCGTTTTCTCGCACCGTTGGATTCGACTGCGTCTCTGCTCCGTTTTGCAGCACGTTTCCGCTGGGCATGCGCCATGTGAACATCCGCGTTGCCGTTCCAACCGCAGACCATGCAAATGCCCGTCTCCTCTTCGACTCTCTGACATCCGCGACGACTTTGAATGCCGCATTCAAGTGGGCCGACTCCAAACAGAGCGTCTTCGACTGCAGGCTGTCTGTTGCCACTCCGCATTGGCAGACGTCCGTTTTGTTTGCTCGCTCGGTGTGGTACGCCGCCTTGATGCTGATCGAGAATGCGAACGTCGACGCGAGGGCACTCGTAGACCGCCTCGTCTCCATAGAAGACAGCTGCGTGGCAGCGGATGGCGGCGTTGATTACGCCCGCCTGTTCACGGAGTTGGAGGATTTCAAGAGCCGCATCTCTGTGTGGTTCTCCGACGGATTCACCTTCAAACCCACCGGAATTCTTGTTTCGTCGCAGGAGTTGTCCAAAAGCTTCACTATCGAAGCGCCCGTAGCTGTTTTGCCGCATCAAATTTTGCCTGACGGTTACGACGTGGATCTGCTGGTGGGCGGGAACCGAATTTCCCACCTCTACGTGGAGTACTTCAATCCGTTCGAAGTGGAGGTGAGCGTCGCGATCGTCAGCAATCACTCGGTCGGCGCTGTGAAACGGACTGCCGAAGAGAGCTCGGGCGCAATGGATGAAGGGCTCAGCCGGGGCCGCAAAATCCCTGTTCGCTATCGCATCGGACGCACAAGTCCGACAGAAGTGTTGCTTGCAGGTGCGCTGGTGCTGGACACCCTTGATGGCAGCAGAACAGCATCGCCCTTTCTGAAAGTGGATGGCGACCAAACGAATGCGGCGATTCATCAAGCGGGAAATCTGGTTCGCTTTCCTCAGCAGTCGTGGCTTGTGCCACCGCGTAAGAAAATGTTCATCGGTCCCATCGAAATATCGGGAAGCGGCAAGGAGAGCTCCACTTCGTTTTCTGCCCTTGTGTTCAACTCTTTCAGCGGCTTCGACGAGCTCTCTGTTCATATCAACAACTCTCCGTCGAAATTCGTCGTTCGCTCGATCGCCGCATGCGAACAAGACAGCAACTGTCTCCCCGTATCCGCTTCCCCACCCTCTAGCGCCAATGAGTCAGTAGTTGTGCGGTTCAAGCGTTCTGCGCTCCCTCGTCGCTACGAAGTTGTGCTGCAGAATGTCGGGCCTCCGTTTTTGGTGAACAATCTCCTGTGGGGCGGCATCTCCTGCTTCGCCGGGGCTGCGAATCGCCACTTGTACATCGATCAGGTCTTTCGCCGAACCGGATTCGTTTCCCTGTGTGGACAGCTTCCGGTGGAAGTTCCGCACAACGCCACGCTGCAGCTCGATCTTCCACTTCCCGAGCTGGCCATATTCGAGTCGATTCCTCTGCTCTTGACCCTGCAAGAACAGGCCTCGCCGCTGCAAGTCGCGTCCATCTCTTCGTTCAGTGTGGGCTTCGCCTTCGCGTCCGACATCTCCCC
Source organism: Poteriospumella lacustris (assembly GCA_008000375.1). NCBI lineage: Eukaryota > Chrysophyceae > Chromulinales > Dinobryaceae > Poteriospumella > Poteriospumella lacustris. The sequence goes on from SMOI01000098.1 coordinate 74,391, forward strand.
GCTCAGTAGCGCTGCTTTCGACGCGGTTCTCGTTGCTGCAGCATGTATCGTCGGGTTCATCGGCATCGTCTCTGCTATCGCTTCTGTTGGGATCGCCATTGATGCCAACAGAATATACCCCCTAAGCTCGGGTCTGCAAGTTTCCCTCGATGCGTTGACCGCGAAGAATGCGCAGCAACGCGCCATTTCGCCAATGGCCATAACGAAGACGGAAGCGCCCGCTGCAGAGGAAGCTTGTGTTGCCCTCCGCTCTGCGTCGACGCTCGACGAAGACTTGCGGGCACAAACGGGAACGCTCTTGGCGAAGTGGAAGGTCACGCGAGAGTCCTCGAATCGCACAAATCTCCACGTTGTCCCCTCGGAGCAGCATATACAAGCTGTCCCAGAGGTGAAACCTTCGCCAGCGACTGCGGACGCTCCAGCAAAACCCGTCCAGGTCCTTCACAACGATCGTAGCGATCGCAGCACTGTTGAGAATAGCCGGCAGAAAGCCATGGCGTCGTTGCGCAGTTCCTCGCCCAAGTCAGAGCCGATGGACTCGATTTCGGCGCCCCCTGGACTTCCCCCACACCCACAATTTCAAGTGGATTTGGTCGGCAATGTTGACGATACGCTGAGCTCCTTCGTCGATGGCGCAGACTTCGACGACTCGCCCCTTTTCCGTTACCAGGGTCAACTGTTGGGCCTGGAAGACGAGAGTGCGGACTTTCTGTTTGAAGACGGGGTGGTTGGCGAAAGTTCGGCGCTGGAAAACAAGTTCCTGCAATCAATTTCGTCGGTACATCAGGACGGCGGCATTCTGTCGTCACTTTCTTCGCTGCGATTCACCGTGAACCTTGATTTGGAGTCAGAGCTGGACCTGACTGGCAATTTGGATCTTCTTCGCAGCACTGAAGGCGCGCGAAGCATTTTCGATGATCTCACGGATTCCGATTCGTTTTACCCCTCAATGCCTTTGGGATCGATCCTCTCGTTCCTCAACGAGCCATCCTCCTCAACAAACGACCCACCCGGAAGCATTTTCGGAAGGCGGCCATCGCCCGGTGCAGCAGAGAATTTCCGTTGGTTTGGGGCCAATCAAGTGGAGACGCCAGATCGCTCGTTCTTCGGCCCAAACGAGTTCTTCAGCTTCGCGGAGGGTGCCGATTTGGAAGAAGAGTTGGAGAAATGACCGGGGATAGTTAGGTGTTACGACGTCGCGTGCGTCACTTTTTTAAAGTCAGTGGATTAACCCTTGCAGCTCATCTTGCTTCACCAGTGACGAGGCTTTCTGACTGCGTATTTCATCAAATATGAGTTCGTATGTATAGATAAAAGCCCATATCGACATGAGTCCCGCCAGAAGATACGGTGCTCCAGGCATACTTGAATCCTCAAACAAAGCCATGAGCAGCCCGAAAGAAAGCGGCCCTAAGCCTTCGGTCTGATTCATGCGAACGACAATAAGAGCATGAATGACGACTAATTTCGGTGATACTTACCAGAGCCTTGATTCCATTGAGAGCTCCTAGAGCCTCACCTTGTTTGTCTTCACCAACGGTTCTCGAAACAATGGAACTGATTGAAGGGTACACGAGATTGCTTCCCATAGAAAATAATATTGACAACACGATTCCATCAACGCTTGATGAGAACGCAATCACAAAGCACTGGATACTGAAACACACAAGCCCCAATCGAATCGAATTGACCTCGCCGAGTTGAGGGACGAGAACACGGACTAAGACGCTCTCGGATATCATTGTCGACACTCCATAACCTGAGAGTAGCCATCCCAACGATTGAGATGAAAGCTGCAAATACTTTGTTGCATACACCATCAGAGTGCTGATCATTGCCCACTGGTGAAAAGAGAAGGATTCACAGTGAGTAGTTCGTACGCGTAATAGGGACGGATCAACTTACGACAGAGGTGTAATACAGAAAGATGATTGTCCCAATCTGAAGCATGAACTTATCCTTTCTGTACAATAGCGCAGCGCATTAGTCAGTGGTGCGTGGGCCAAGAACGGAGATTAAACATACCGGAATATAGCTATCGTCTCGAAGACTGTACTCGCACTTGGTATGGAGTTGGCTAACGAAACTTCTTCCCGTCTTTCCTATACAAATGGGAAAGGCCACATCAGATGAAGAATAAAAGGGTGAATGGAGAAACCTACTGCATGATGGATTGTCTCTGGTAGTCGGTACAAAATGTAAACAACGTTGACGGCAACCAGTGATAGGGAGGAAAAAAACACGGATCTGTTGCCCATCACAGAGGCTAAATAGCTTCCAATCACAGGTCCCACCGTAAACGAGAACCCAAACGTTGCCAGAGCTAAACCAAAAGCAGGTGCTCTTTTGCGTTTCTCCACACAATCTGAGATATACGCAAACGTTAGTGTAAACGTTCCAGCAAACATTCCGGAGAGTGCGAACAAGACTAAGTATACGATCATATTTGAGCTGAAAGCCAGAAAACAAGTTGGTGCAGTTGTTCCGACAATGGAAAGAAGGAGAAGCGGTTTTCGACCGATGATATCGGATAATTTTCCGATTGCAGGGCAAGCCCAAAACGCAAGCAGACCTTTCACAGCTTCTGCACCTCCGATCACAACATAGCTCGACGTTCCAAATCTTTCAACCAGTAAATGTGGAAGAATAGTTCTGGCAATGCTTATTGCGAGATATTCCAGAAGAAGTACTGGTAAAATAGCGGCAAAGCTGCCCATTCTTTTCGAAGTGAATGGCGTGTTCTTTGCAAAATCGGAGAGGGGAATGAGCACGTCCAAGGGACCCTGCCACTCGTATGTTGTCACCAAGGTATGGGGGCGCAAGCAACTCACACCGAATGGAACTTCATATCTTGTGTCGATAGAGACAGGCGATTGGGAATTGAGACCTTTTCATTTGTTTTCCATTTTGGCGATGGTCATGACGACGGTGGGAGTCAAACCTCCTCCAAAGATAGAGTCAATCTGATTCCAACGACAAACTAAACCGCTTTTAGGGTTAAAAACTAGGCAATAGGCCAGGAAATAACAGCCACTGTCTTCTGACATCGTGGATTTCTTCTAAGCCTGGAAACTCCTGCCTGAAGGGCGGACTTTGACTTTGACCGAACTCGAACCTCCCCTTCGACTCAAGTTGTCATCGTGTCGTCATCGTGTCAGTGTGCAAGTCCTTCGTAACTTCGGCTGCTGCTGCATTGGAAGTCACAGCTGACCGAGGAAGCACTCAACGATGGAGAATATTTCGTCTTCTCCTTTTCTTCGGTGGGAAACAGTTGATTCAGATCGGTTTTCAGCGATAAAATCTGCAACGATTGAGTTCTTTGAAACGAATCATGTGGGGAAGGAAGGAATATTGATTGAGCTTTCCAGAGTCCACTCCGCGATTTGGAGTTTCCAGGCGTGGAGCTGTTACAGAGTGCCAGCACTCCGAGGTCGGGCTTCACTTGCTTGATCTACTTCCGACGCCCGCGGAAATGCGAGTATCTTCGCTCAGCAATCCACCACGTGGATCAGTCAGTACAGGTCCGTCCCTCCCGACTTGCGCCTTCTTCTTTTTCCACGAATAAGCCATCACACTTACGACTATGTAAGCATCGCTTTTGCTGCGGCCGGGCGATCTTTGTTCTGCACGCACCGGCCGCCCAAAATCATCCCGATAGTGGAATAAATAATGTGGGAAGAGATGGACCAAAACTGTCGGGGCGTGGTTCGTTCGGTCTATCATAGGATATTGCTTGTGAAGGAAATCGCTGTTCCACTCATTTGAGTTTGTTCGGTTTTTGTAGTCGAAACAGAAAAGTCTCCTATCGATGCGCCGCATTACATCACTTAGATCTTTTAGTCGGTTGCGGCCCAAGTCTGCTGCTATTCAGAACCGAAAATAGGTAGGGCTGGGCTGAATATTGTGAAGAAAGGACATCGACGAGATAGACATAATACGGATGTCTTTTTGTAACAATAACAGGCGAACAAAGCTCTGCCCGCAAGCAAATATCCTTTTCCAAACTCCTTTTCCATTGTCACTTGAAAGTACGTTCTTTGTCTTGCGAATGCTGAAGAAACCAACCGTTGGCAGAAAAATCATCAGGAGAACTGGTTCTTCAATCTGTCGAAGGCGGCGCTGTCGCATCGTCTGACGCAGCTGAACCAATACCTGGGCGCGCTGGTGACGGTCACGCCCCAACTGTTGGAGATCGGTGAGTTGCCTTGTTCTTCGTTGCATACTGCGCGACCGCAGAAATACTGACGAACGTGGGTGGGTGTCTGGTGCCTTCGCAGCCATTTTTCTGGAGGTGCAGATGCGCTCCGCGCAGATGAAGAAGGATCCGACGGGCGGCAAGTCGTCCAATCCGTCGAAGGGCGATGGAGTGAAGAGGTCGCTGTCGTTTGGCTCGCTGCAAGGCTCTGTGTCCATCCACGACTTCCATTTGCTGAAGGTGCTGGGTCGCGGGAGCTTCGGGAAAGTGTTCCTCGTCCGCCCCGTGCGAGGCGGACAGAGCGAGGTCTACGCGATGAAGGTGCTGAAGAAGAGCGAGGTCATTCGGCGGCAGCAACTGGAACATACGCTCACGGAGCGCTTTGTCCTGGCGACCATACGCAACCCGTTCATCCTGTCGCTGCAACACGCCTTTCAAACCAGCGACAAGCTGTTCCTGGTGACCGACTACTGCCCCGGCGGCGAGCTCTTCTTCCACCTGAAGAGGCTTCGACGATTCACGGAGGGAATGGTCCGCTTCTACTCCGCTGAGATATCCTCCGCCTTGGCCCACTTACACAGCCACGGCATCGTCTACCGCGATCTGAAGCCCGAGAACATCCTGCTGAGCCGCAAGGGACACGTGACGCTGACAGATTTCGGTCTCGCCCGACGCTTGTCGGTGACTCCCAGCACGCAAAGCGCAGGCTCTCGTGCGCGCCAAGAGCTCACATTCTGTGGGACACCAGAGTACCTTTCCCCGGAAATGATTTTGCACCGAAGAACTCGTTGCGGATATGACTATCTGGTGGATTGGTGGGCGTTGGGCGTGGTCTGCTTCGAGCTCCTCACCGGCTTGCCGCCTTTCTACGACAGAGACTTCCAGAAGATGTGCGACAAGGTATTTCGCGATGCTGCACCCTCCTCCCTCCGCCCGTCGCCCGTCGCTCGTGTTCTGACAAACTGTTTCTGTGTTTCTGTGTTTGGCGCCGAACAGATCTTGTATCGTCCGCTGTCTTTCCCTTCCTCGACGATGAGTCGCACCGGTACGGGATCTTCCACCGGCCTAACGCGGGGAGCGGAGGATCTCATACGAGGCCTCCTTCAGCGCGAACCTGGTCGACGGCTTCGTTTCATTGAGGCGCTGGGAGGCGAGTCTGCAGCAACGCAGAGTCATCAGCAGTTCATGCTTCAGCGACATTCGTTTTTCGAACAGACCGATTGGGAACGCGTCGTGACCGGCCATGCCGACCCTCCCTATACCCCTGCTCGCCCTCGAGACACGACCGACACGTGCAATTTCGATTCCGAATTTACTAAGCTGCCTGTTCGCTACAGCGACTCGCCGGTGGATGAGGCGACCGCGTCGGCGTTGAGCCCTGCTGACCAGCGGCTCTTCGACGGATTCTCGTTTTCTATCGAGCCGGAGCAGGACGATGAGACCGCAAGCCGGGATTCTTTCGCCTCGGTATCCTCGATATCCTCCGCTCGGACAGTGTAGGTCAAAGAGACCTTTATCGTTGGTATTGATCGCGCTGAGCGTGTTGCCGGCGGTTACCGGCACACGCGTCAGTAGTTAGCCATAGAAGACCGCATACACACTAGATAGCCATGTATGGATCATCCTCTTAAGACAAAGACACAGTGGTTGTTGCGCCACACGTAAACCGCCATCGTCGAGAATCGGCCCCGTGGGCGTCGGGCGCGAGACGACGACGAGATGAAAAACCAACGCTTATTTTGCAGTGTCTCGTTAGTTCGCCGTCATATTCGGAGCTGTTTCGTGGGCTGGTCAAAGTCGTCTTCCAGCTTTCTGTTGCAAGGCGGTCGGACTGTATGGATTCTTTGTCGAGGCAAATATTGTTCGCCGTGGCACAGCTGAACTGAAAGTTGTTCCGGCATGATTTCGGTACAGCACATTCACATGTTTTTTCTATCATTAGGCATACAGAGAAGTCCATATACATAGTAGGCTCATGAGCTACCTTGCGAGTGAAGCAAGTGTGCATGTATTGGGCTGTGAATGGCATGACATCATTGTGCCATCGTTGGCCAGTGCTATACATCGTATGTATGCCTGGCGTGGTGGAGTGGTGTTGCTTGGACCCCTTGGCCTGTGCAGAACGTCGGTCACCAAACCAAAAGCACTTCGCGGCCTAGAAACGCGTTTGTTGTAACCGCCGTTTGAAGATTTTGCCGGCGGCTGCTCCGCGCGAAACGGTCTCTCGGTGCCTCGACAACCGACGCGACGAGCCATTTCGCTCGTCTTGGGTATTTGAATGTCACCCGCGATGGTCCACTTCGATTTCATTTATCCTTTGAATCACCATGTTGTTTCATATCCTCGTTTTAGCGACCATCGTGTCGCTCGCAAATGCTGCTTGCGACAACAATTGCAGCGGCCATGGAACTTGTATGACTGATGATGTCTGCAAATGTTACGACAACTGGGGAGTTGGCCTTTCTCACGACAGTGGCGACTGTTCTGACCGTGTTTGTCCATATGAGCTCGCTTGGGTTGATAATCCGGACAAGACCGGCGATTTTCATCGATATGCCGAGTGCTCAAACCGCGGTCTTTGCAACCGTGAGTCGGGCGAGTGTCAATGCTTTGACGGATATGAAGGCAAGGCTTGCCAAAGAACTACTTGCCCGAATGACTGCTCTGGCCATGGAACCTGTGAGTACATTGAAGACATGTGGTACGCTGCAACCTGGAATGATTATTCCGCCCAAGGCTTCAACTCCGACCCAAAGACCTTCGCCTACCGCAATTGGGATCGCCGTAAGATTCGCGGTTGTGTTTGCGACGCTACGTACGGCGACGTCGACTGCTCCAAGAGACTTTGTCCTTATGGCACGGATGTTTTGGACATTCGCGACGATCTCACTTTATCCCTGAGATACCAGAAGCAATACATCACCTTCCAGCCTCAGATCTACCGATCCAGTCTCAACCAGTCGACTTTCGCGTTGACCTTCAAGAGTCAATTGAACGAAAGCTTCACCACGATCCCCATCGTCTTTGATTTGACTGACATGAACGATTTCGTTCACGACATCCAGTTGGCTTTGTTGAAGCTGCCAAACCGCGTCATCGACGGTGTCACGGTCAGCGCGTCCACCTCTGGTGGCGACATCGACGGAAGTGTGAGTGTGACGGTAACCTTCACTGGTGACTCCGTGCAAGGCAAGCAAAACCTCCTCGTCGTGGAGGACTACGAGTGCGGCGCGGGCTGCACCCCCAAATTGGACGGTTTGAATTTGGCTACTCGCCTCAGCAAGCCATCCAGCAACGTCACCGAAAGCCAGGCGGCTGACTACAACAGCTATGAGTGTGGTCGCCGCGGCAAGTGCGATTACAACACCGGCCTGTGCCAGTGCTTCACCGGATACACCGGTGACAACTGCAACACCCTCACCACCTTGACTTGAACGCCTCTAGGTTCTTTGTAAAGTTTTAAGTATCTGCGTTTTATTGCAAAGCTTTCGTTGATGACTTGTGTTCTCGTTCTATCGGTGCTGCAAAGTGACAAACATAGTTGGCAGTTTTCTTTACACGCGCGGCTCAATGCCGTGCTAATGACCGAGAGAAATGCCTGCCTATACTCAATGAGGAACGGAAGAAATGAAGCACAAACTCAACGAAGTGTAAAGAGCTGATACTTAAACTTTAAATTACTCGTGGCTCAAGTCAAGGTGGTGAGGGTGTTGCAGTTGTCACCGGTGTATCCGGTGAAGCACTGGCACAGGCCGGTGTTGTAATCGCACTTGCCGCGGCGACCACACTCATAGCTGTTGTAGTCAGCCGCCTGGCTTTCGGTGACGTTGCTGGATGGCTTGCTGAGGCGAGTAGCCAAATTCAAACCGTCCAATTTGGGGGTGCAGCCCGCGCCGCACTCGTAGTCCTCCACGACGAGGAGGTTTTGCTTGCCTTGCACGGAGTCACCAGTGAAGGTTACCGTCACACTCACACTTCCGTCGATGTCGCCACCAGAGGTGGACGCGCTGACCGTGACACCGTCGATGACGCGGTTTGGCAGCTTCAACAAAGCCAACTGGATGTCGTGAACGAAATCGTTCATGTCAGTCAAATCAAAGACGATGGGGATCGTGGTGAAGCTTTCGTTCAATTGACTCTTGAAGGTCAACGCGAAAGTCGACTGGTTGAGACTGGATCGGTAGATCTGAGGCTGGAAGGTGATGTATTGCTTCTGGTATCTCAGGGATAAAGTGAGATCGTCGCGAATGTCCAAAACATCCGTGCCATAAGGACAAAGTCTCTTGGAGCAGTCGACGTCGCCGTACGTAGCGTCGCAAACACAACCGCGAATCTTACGGCGATCCCAATTGCGGTAGGCGAAGGTCTTTGGGTCGGAGTTGAAGCCTTGGGCGGAATAATCATTCCAGGTTGCAGCGTACCACATGTCTTCAATGTACTCACAGGTTCCATGGCCAGAGCAGTCATTCGGGCAAGTAGTTCTTTGGCAAGCCTTGCCTTCATATCCGTCAAAGCATTGACACTCGCCCGACTCACGGTTGCAAAGACCGCGGTTTGAGCACTCGGCATATCGATGAAAATCGCCGGTCTTGTCCGGATTATCAACCCAAGCGAGCTCATATGGACAAACACGGTCAGAACAGTCGCCACTGTCGTGAGAAAGGCCAACTCCCCAGTTGTCGTAACATTTGCAGACATCATCAGTCATACAAGTTCCATGGCCGCTGCAATTGTTGTCGCAAGCAGCATTTGCGAGCGACACGATGGTCGCTAAAACGAGGATATGAAACAACATGGTGATTCAAAGGATAAATGAAATCGAAGTGGACCATCGCGGGTGACATTCAAATACCCAAGACGAGCGAAATGGCTCGTCGCGTCGGTTGTCGAGGCACCGAGAGACCGTTTCGCGCGGAGCAGCCGCCGGCAAAATCTTCAAACGGCGGTTACAACAAACGCGTTTCTAGGCCGCGAAGTGCTTTTGGTTTGGTGACCGACGTTCTGCACAGGCCAAGGGGTCCAAGCAACACCACTCCACCACGCCAGGCATACATACGATGTATAGCACTGGCCAACGATGGCACAATGATGTCATGCCATTCACAGCCCAATACATGCACACTTGCTTCACTCGCAAGGTAGCTCATGAGCCTACTATGTATATGGACTTCTCTGTATGCCTAATGATAGAAAAAACATGTGAATGTGCTGTACCGAAATCATGCCGGAACAACTTTCAGTTCAGCTGTGCCACGGCGAACAATATTTGCCTCGACAAAGAATCCATACAGTCCGACCGCCTTGCAACAGAAAGCTGGAAGACGACTTTGACCAGCCCACGAAACAGCTCCGAATATGACGGCGAACTAACGAGACACTGCAAAATAAGCGTTGGTTTTTCATCTCGTCGTCGTCTCGCGCCCGACGCCCACGGGGCCGATTCTCGACGATGGCGGTTTACGTGTGGCGCAACAACCACTGTGTCTTTGTCTTAAGAGGATGATCCATACATGGCTATCTAGTGTGTATGCGGTCTTCTATGGCTAACTACTGACGCGTGTGCCGGTAACCGCCGGCAACACGCTCAGCGCGATCAATACCAACGATAAAGGTCTCTTTGACCTACACTGTCCGAGCGGAGGATATCGAGGATACCGAGGCGAAAGAATCCCGGCTTGCGGTCTCATCGTCCTGCTCCGGCTCGATAGAAAACGAGAATCCGTCGAAGAGCCGCTGGTCAGCAGGGCTCAACGCCGACGCGGTCGCCTCATCCACCGGCGAGTCGCTGTAGCGAACAGGCAGCTTAGTAAATTCGGAATCGAAATTGCACGTGTCGGTCGTGTCTCGAGGGCGAGCAGGGGTATAGGGAGGGTCGGCATGGCCGGTCACGACGCGTTCCCAATCGGTCTGTTCGAAAAACGAATGTCGCTGAAGCATGAACTGCTGATGACTCTGCGTTGCTGCAGACTCGCCTCCCAGCGCCTCAATGAAACGAAGCCGTCGACCAGGTTCGCGCTGAAGGAGGCCTCGTATGAGATCCTCCGCTCCCCGCGTTAGGCCGGTGGAAGATCCCGTACCGGTGCGACTCATCGTCGAGGAAGGGAAAGACAGCGGACGATACAAGATCTGTTCGGCGCCAAACACAGAAACACAGAAACAGTTTGTCAGAACACGAGCGACGGGCGACGGGCGGAGGGAGGAGGGTGCAGCATCGCGAAATACCTTGTCGCACATCTTCTGGAAGTCTCTGTCGTAGAAAGGCGGCAAGCCGGTGAGGAGCTCGAAGCAGACCACGCCCAACGCCCACCAATCCACCAGATAGTCATATCCGCAACGAGTTCTTCGGTGCAAAATCATTTCCGGGGAAAGGTACTCTGGTGTCCCACAGAATGTGAGCTCTTGGCGCGCACGAGAGCCTGCGCTTTGCGTGCTGGGAGTCACCGACAAGCGTCGGGCGAGACCGAAATCTGTCAGCGTCACGTGTCCCTTGCGGCTCAGCAGGATGTTCTCGGGCTTCAGATCGCGGTAGACGATGCCGTGGCTGTGTAAGTGGGCCAAGGCGGAGGATATCTCAGCGGAGTAGAAGCGGACCATTCCCTCCGTGAATCGTCGAAGCCTCTTCAGGTGGAAGAAGAGCTCGCCGCCGGGGCAGTAGTCGGTCACCAGGAACAGCTTGTCGCTGGTTTGAAAGGCGTGTTGCAGCGACAGGATGAACGGGTTGCGTATGGTCGCCAGGACAAAGCGCTCCGTGAGCGTATGTTCCAGTTGCTGCCGCCGAATGACCTCGCTCTTCTTCAGCACCTTCATCGCGTAGACCTCGCTCTGTCCGCCTCGCACGGGGCGGACGAGGAACACTTTCCCGAAGCTCCCGCGACCCAGCACCTTCAGCAAATGGAAGTCGTGGATGGACACAGAGCCTTGCAGCGAGCCAAACGACAGCGACCTCTTCACTCCATCGCCCTTCGACGGATTGGACGACTTGCCGCCCGTCGGATCCTTCTTCATCTGCGCGGAGCGCATCTGCACCTCCAGAAAAATGGCTGCGAAGGCACCAGACACCCACCCACGTTCGTCAGTATTTCTGCGGTCGCGCAGTATGCAACGAAGAACAAGGCAACTCACCGATCTCCAACAGTTGGGGCGTGACCGTCACCAGCGCGCCCAGGTATTGGTTCAGCTGCGTCAGACGATGCGACAGCGCCGCCTTCGACAGATTGAAGAACCAGTTCTTCTTCGGAAACACCAGCACTTTGAGGTCGGGCCTCACTTGATTGATCTCCTTCCGAAGCTCGCGGAACTGCGAGTATCTTCGCTCGACGATCCACTTGAGGCCCGACTTCAACGCCACGTGGATGCAGTACACCGCGTATATGGTCCCGTCTTGCGCCTTTTTCTTTTTCCACGAATAAATTTCAGCTGAGTTAACCACATAAGCATCGGCTTTGCTGAGATCAAAGGCACCGGTGAACACTGCCGCTTCACTGTGCGACCGATCTTTGTTCTGCAGGCGCCGGGACTTTTGCTGCAAATTGCCGCCGCCCAAACTCATCCCGATTGTGGAAGAATGTGGGAAGAGATGGACCAAAGCGGTCTAGGCGGTCGGTCTACAATGAGGTGAGCGGGCTTTGCGGTGGATCTGTTGTGAATAGCGCCGCCCGAGCGACCGACGACCGAGCGACGAGCGACCGATCGCAGCGCGACGCTCAATGTACAAAACCAGTGATCAATAATGTGTAACTGGCGCGCATATGTCGCCGACGAAGGCACAGGGCCTGACGCCCTGCCACCTCTTCGCCACTTCTGACCCTCTCCACTTCTCCGAGATCTCTCTCGATCCTCTCCACTTCTTGGTCCTCTCCACTTCTATGCAGATCTCTGTCCGTTCGGCGCAAACCGGCGGACCCGACACCCACCGTCGACTCGCACAGGCCCAGCGACTCGCAACTGCTGCGCCGTGCACACCCACTCACTCCCTCACGCAATTTACTCACAAACACGCCGCTAAACCTATCTCTATTCTACCGGTGGCCTACGCCGTCAGAAGCGGATGCAGCCGCGTGAACAGGCCGGCGAACGCGTCGTAAGACACGTAGCCGCTCCCGCCGCCGCTGGAGAGCTCGACGTCCATACGCGCCAGCTCATCGACTATCGCCGCCCGCTGCGGGTCGTTCGTCGCCCCTTCCACTGCGAATTCCGCCAAGTCGTGCAGCATCACGCGCACACAGTCCGCGCGGACGCACTGCTTGTGCTCGTTGCCGAAGGCGTCCACTTCGGTTTGGTAGCTGCTCTCGGAGGACGCAGCGGCACCGGTGGCTTCCTCATCGTCGGCGGCGATCGCCGAGTGCTGCAAAAAGGCTTGCGTTTCGTCTCTCGTTCCAAGTCGATAGCGACGCCAGCATCGCCGGGCGACGTCGTGGACCACACGCTCCGTCTGCGCCGCGTCCGCTGCTCGCTGCCGAAGGAGCGTCGCGAAGAAGTCTTTGCCGCTGGGCCTCGACTCCAACGCCGCGCGCACATAGTCCGACGACTGCATCTCCATCAGCCGCGAAACCGTCCGGTCGAAGGCGAAGACCTCGTCGACGGCCGCGGCCTGCAGCTGCCGCTGGCCGTCGTCCACGTCCAACAGCTGCGTCGCCTCGGCCGCGGCGCCCAACAGCACCAGCACTTTGTGGTCGTACAGCGCGTCAATCAGCGTGATGAACCTCCGCAGTTCATTGCGCTGGTGCAGCGACAGTCGGGGGACGTTCGTGACGCAAATGACGTCGAACGCCTGCGCCAACGCGAGGTAGTCCGCCGCGCCGTAGTTGCGGCGGCACAGGTCGTCGAACGAGAACTTCGCCGCGCGCCGACCCGTGACGAGCGACGGAATGCGAAAGCTGTGTCCGTAGATCACCATTTCCGCTGAGCGACAAAGGCCGCCAGCGAGGGCCTCACGATCCGCGGGCGACAGCACTCGCAACGAGGGTTTGAACTCGTCGAAGCGCAGCGCGAGGGCCTCCTGCGTCTCCGCCGAGGGGCAGAAGTAGACGTTCTTCGCGTGGTGTTGGTACAGCTGCAGGCGATAGTCCACCTGCTCTTCGGCTTCTCGTAGGAAAGAGAACACCACAGAGCGCTGCTCCAACAGGCCGATGAAGGGCACGAAGAGATCGCGCTGCAGCCCGTTGCGATACAGATCGGACGGCGGCCGGTTGGACGTGGCGCACAGAATCAGGCCGCGCGCAAAGAGCGCCTCGAAGAGACTTTTGAGAATCATCGCGTCGGCGATGTCCGTCACTTGGAACTCGTCGAAGCAGATGACGTGGCTCTCCCCGATGATCTCGTCGGCCAGCTGATCGGCGATGGAGACGGGCTTCCCTCGAGCGGTGCTTCCGACCTTCAGGTGGTGGATGCGCTTGTGGACGTTGAGCATGAAGTCGTGGAAGTGGATTCTTCTCTTCTTCTCCACAGGGAGACTCTCAAAAAACAAATCCATCAGGAAAGTCTTCCCGCACCCAGTCGAGCCCCACATGTACAACGATTTGGGGATCAGCGCCCCCGCGGCGGTGGCCCCGCCTTGCTCGTTGGCGCTACCTTCATCATCGTCGTCAAAGAAGGCGAACCACCCTTGGCTTCTCTGTTTCTGTGGCCGTTGAGGCTTCTGTGATATGTTGTTGACGTGCTTCACCGCGATGCGCTTGTAGTCGATACATTCATCATATAATCGCTGAAGCTGTTGAACTGCTTTCTCTTGAACGGGATCTACACTGATAGATCCTCGACGAATTCGTTCTTCGTACTCGCGAAGCGGACCGGGCCTTATATTGGAGTATAAACGTCCGCGCAGCAACAGTCGGCTGCGAAAGGTTGTGGCCAACATCACAGGAAATCAATTAGAATCCCAGATACAGTGAATTCCGGTGGCCTTTATCAAGATAGATTACGAAGACGGCCTGCTCTATCAATTCTCGAATCGCTTCGCATCCACATGTAGCCTCATAGCTTGTGGAGTGTTGGAAAGACGGTCGATCCAGTTCGGAATGAAAGAGTGATTCGCCGTGGCGCGGCGTCATCGTCGTCGTGACGCGGAGCTGACAACGACAAGTGACAAGCCTGTTTGGCTCACACCGACAACCGACAACCGACAACCGACAACTGACAACCGACAACCGACAACCCCCTCGACAAAAGACAAGCGACAACCGATATCGCGACATCGGCGTGGTGGGCGGCGCGACGGCGCGACTGATCAACTCATTCATCGAGGTGGCTCTCCAAACCACTCTGCTTCACGACTCCAAGCAGCAACTCTATTCTATCACAATAGATTGTCTGAGCGCGCCGGCATTAACATCCATTGAATCCATATTGCGCCGAACAATGTTTGCCCGATCGTTTCTCACGAGGATCCTTCCAGCATTCAGAAGTACCTTTCCCTCAACGGTATCAGCCTCACCTTTGGGATCGCAGTTTCTCACTCTATCAAAGTTGCCTCTGCGAGCATCATATCACTCATCTTCAGCAGTCTTTGGAAAAATTAAAACGAAAAAAGCCGCCGCGAAGAGACTGTTGAAGACTGGAAAAGGTGTGTGGTAGTGCTCCCCTCTTCCTGTCTTGATCATCCTCAAATCTGTTCGTCCGCGTAGGTGATTTGAAGTACGGCAAAGCTGGCAAACGCCATCTGAACAAGCACAAGTCAAGCTCACAGCTCAGTCGCCTGGGCGAAAAGGTACGTGGCAGACGACCCGGCGGTAGATTCCGACTCGATCAACCTGCAATATGTTGTCTCATAGGGCATTCTCGAGGGAATCTGGGCGAAGAAAATGAAGCTTCTGGTGCCATATTAAGAACAAGAAAATCAGTAATGCCAATGTCGGGGCAGCGAATAATTAGTTGTGACCTTCACCCCGCACAGAGGACGCGTTAACCAATGAGGTAGTCCTCCGACGAGAGACTTTTCGATAGACCGTAGTCCACAGTCTCGTTTGATCCCACCCCGACGACCTCGATGACGTCCATGTCGCAGAACAACTGCTCCGACGAGAACGACACTTGAATGGGGAAGAACGCGTCGGCGTCTCGCTGGGCGATGGAGAACTCCAACGACGCAGAGGCGAAGGAGCGGTCATCCACCAAGTCCATTTCCCACAGCAGTTCCGACGAGGCAGACACATGTTTGTACTGCCCGTCGGCGTTGACCACATTCGGCGACGCGGACGTCCCCAACGGAATGCGAATCTGGACGTTGTGCAGGTTCTTCACGAAACGCAGCTCGGTAGAAAACTCAATCGAAACGTTCATCTGTCCACGCCCTTCTTCTTCGGGCCAGCAATTGATTCTGATGGGCGCCAAGTCGTCAGGAGAGCCGGAGCTGGTCCATTTCAGAATGCCAACAGGTCGGCCGGAGGGAAAGCCTTTGCCGGCGCCACCGTCCTTCAACTGCAAGATGTTCTGCTTCTCGTAGACTTGCTTGTTGATCTTCGGGTGAGTGTTGAACGAGAAGCTTTGATTGACTGCCGCAGAGAGCGGCTTCAGTTTGATCATGCAGTTGGAGATCTCCTCAGACTGGGCTGTGAGCGTCAGGGAGCCGCGCACCTCGCAGCTCTCCACGTTTCCGTCCTTCGATATTTTCGCAGAAACCTTCTCAGCAAGCGCGAGCATCAGCGGGCGCTGGATCACTGCTGGGGCTGCAACAGCGGCGGCACTCTCAGCCGCCTTGGATGGAGCCGCGGCGGCGATGGGGGCGAGCTTGTCCTCCTTGATCAGCGCGTCCTCGAACGCCTTCGTCTTCGTGGCCGCCCCGAGCGACATTCCCTTGACGCCGCGATTAGAACCACCGATCGATCCCACAGAAGCAGTTGCGGACGACGACGAGACAGGAGACGCTGCCGACGTCACCACATTCGCTTGCGCCGAAGACGACGAGGAGCTGAAGGACGACATGCTCGACGACCCGCCCATCGCGGCATCGCTCGACGACAGACCCGCCATTCGTTGCTCACGCTGCTTCGCTTTGATGGAGCTCGCCGCAGCAGCGGCTTGGTCACGCGCAGACTCCATTTTGCTCATTTTGATCATGTTGTGCAGCTTCTCCTCGTGGCTCTCCATCTCCATGTTCGTTCGGATCTGCTGCAGCGTCACGTTCTCGCGGTGCCCGCCCGTGGTGATGACCTCGTCGAAGGCAAACAGCAGGTCGAAGGCATACTCAATGACCTTGTCCTCCGACAGGTTTCCGGCCGTTCCGGTGATGTTCGGAACCACCTTCGACAGCAGTCGCAGCGTGTCCAAATCCTCGACGATGTTGCTCGCACGATTGGTGATGATGAGCAAGTAGAAGCCGTCCAACGGTTGGTACACGTATCTGAGCAGAGCAAACGTGAGATTTATACCCTCGACCTTTTCGAAGCCCAAGGGAACGCAGTACCTGACAGCTTCCGTCTCGATGAACGTGTGCTGCTTGTTTTCGGTTCCCATTAGTTTCGGGAACGCAGCGAGCAGTCCTTCGATCCGAATCCGCGTCATTTCAACGAATTGACGAGACATAAGCGCTAAATGATTCAGTGTGTGTCAACACAGTGGGACAAGGCACAGGATTCGCCACACTGACTGACCTTTTCCGCCTTTCGTACAGATCGCAGCACTGAGCACAACCATTTTCAACCCAGTGGGACACCAAATGTGCTGGTTAAATTCTAATTTTCGGTCGGTGAAGTTCTGATTCGGAGAACCTTATTCTCTGGTGTGGTCCACGCGTCCACGCCGCAACAAGCCTATTTCCCACGCCGAAGCTCTCAAGTCTCAATCTCGCACAAGGCGATCCAAGTCGAAGTCGTCAACAGCGACAGCGCAGCCGGCCGCCGCGACCGCGACAAGCGACAAGCGACAGCGACAAGCGATAACGACATGCGACATCGGCCTGCCGACAACGACAAGTGACAAACACGCAGCAGTTTCGGCGGTTTCAAATTGTTGCGCGTGCGCGGCTCGAC
This sequence comes from Poteriospumella lacustris, assembly GCA_008000375.1. Lineage (NCBI taxonomy): Eukaryota > Chrysophyceae > Chromulinales > Dinobryaceae > Poteriospumella > Poteriospumella lacustris. The sequence goes on from SMOI01000098.1 coordinate 91,551, forward strand.
CCTGCGCCCTGCGCCGACACGTTGTTCGATCGAAAGAGCTGACGGCCCTTTGAACACAATAAACCGAGTGGAAACCATACAGTTCGCCATACAGTTCGCCATACAGTTCGCCGAACCTGTGTTTAAAAGCAGCGCAGCGGATGTCGACAGCAAACGCCAAGTGAAATGAATATCCTCAGTGGCAGTCCCCGTGTTGCCATCCTTTTCATTTCTTTGCTTGCCATTGTTGTGAAATTATCGTCGCCGAGTGTTCTTTGTAAAGGGCGGGGCTATCGAGATGTTGATGGAAGTTGCGTTTGCAGTGGCCGCTACTACGGAGAAAATTGCGAATATGGTACGTCCAGCGCCGCTGTCCACGCCGAAGTGCTAACGCGTTGCTTTGTTCCAGTCCATTGCCCGTTTGGCCCCTCGTGGTTGGCAGTTCCAGTGGAGCACTACACGAGGAACCAACAGTTCGCCGAGTGCTCAGACATGGTACGTTGCGGTTCCCGACGACGTTTTCATCGCCGCTTATCGTTGGGCTGCAGGGTCACTGCGACATGCTGAGCGGTATTTGCAAGTGCAGAGATGGCTACGAGGGCGCGGCATGCGAGCGAAGTAAGTGCTTCACCTTCAGCAACCGATCTCGCGACTGATCCCGCTGTGTCTTAGTTGGCTGCCCGACGAGCAGCGACAACGCGACGTACACCACGCTGCCCACCGGTCTGTACGTCAACGAGGGAGGGGACGGCTTGGGCTTCGTCGACGGCGCCGGGGTCCCTCTCGGGGTGCCCTCCATCCCTCGCGGCGCTGTCTGCTCAGGGCACGGGCTGTGTCGCACGCTGCGAGAGGCCGGCAGCTCCTTCGACGGTCTCCAGCTGCAGCGACCGCCGGTGAACTACGACAACTGGGACGCCGATCGCATTTCCGGCTGTCTTTGCGACCCAGGCTACGGGGGCGTCGCATGCGAGAAGCGCCAGTGCCCGCACGGGCTGAACCCCTCGGACCCCGCCTCGTTCTACGCCAAACGCGAAACGTTCGTGATCCACTGCCGAGCCAACGCCGGGCACTTCGCCATCCAGGTCCTGGGCCGCACGACGGGGCCGATTCCCTGGGATGCAGACCCCGCCACGCTGCGGCACATCCTACGCAGCAGTCTCGCGGGGCTCGGCTCCCAGCAATACGTCGCCGACGACGTGTCGGTGCAGATGGCGGCCAACAACGTCACCGGCGTCGCCAGCGTCTGCCGCGAAGACCGCGTCACCGAGACGCAGATCGTCCTCTCGGCCAGTCCGGGGCCCATGCCGCCGATGAGGCTGCTGCGTGCCACGGCCAACAACCGGCGCTGGCCGCTGGGGTCGCAGCGGCTGCGGCTGCACGGCGACGAGAACGCCGCGTTCCTGCGGATGGCGTCGCAGCACTTCCTCTTCTGCCCGGCCTGCGGCTTCGGCGCGGACTGCCACCAGGCGCAGATCCACCTGCGCTACCTCGACGAGCTCACGGCCGCGGTGAACGTCTCGGACAACGACGCCGCCGCGGAGCTCCAGCGAGCGGTGTGGGGGCTGCTGTCGCTGAGACGCGCGGGGTACGCCAACCTGCAGGTCAACGTCACCGCGTACGACGCCGACTCGGGCGACCCGACGGCGCGCAACAACCGCCTGTGTCGCGAGACGGCCGACACGACCACCGTCGTGACGCTGTACTCCGACTACGGCAACGTGCAGCCGGCGCTGCAGCTGGTGGTGGGCGGCTCGCTGGCGCGACAGCGCGCGCTCAACGTGTCGCTCTCGGACCACACGGGCAACGGCACGCGCTGGGAGTGCTCGGGCCAGGGCGTCTGCGACACGAACGTCGGTCTGTGCAAGTGCCTGCAGCAGTACAACGCCGCCAGCGAGGCCGCCGACTTCTCCGTCGTCTCGTCGAACGGCCGGCGCGACGCGACGGCGGCGGCCGGGACGCGCGGCGACTGCGGCTTCGTTCTCCGCGCGCCGCAGAGCTGTCTCGCGGCGATGTCGCCGGTGAGCCGCCTGACCGATCGGCGGCCGTGCTCCGGCCACGGCGTGTGCCAGAACGCCACGTCCTCCGAGGGCGTCTACTGCCTGTGCGAGGACGGCTTCCTCGGCGTCGACTGCTCGTTGCGCACGTGTCCGGTCGGCCGCTCGTTCTTCGACGAGCCGCTCTTCAACGACACGGCGCACCGCGCCAGCGTCGAATGCTCCGGCAACGGCGACTGCGACCGCCGCTCCGGCCTCTGTCGCTGTCGCGCGGGCTTCACCGGGGCGGCCTGCGACGTCAAAGACTGCGCGCGCGACGCCGCCAGCGGCGTCCCCTGCTCCGGCCGGGGCCGCTGTCTGTCCGTGCGCAGCTTCTTCTCGCTCTTCGGCCTCCGCTACGGCAACGTCAGCTTCGGTCAGACGGCGACCGGCGTCCTGACCAGCGACCGGCGCGGCTTCCCCGGCGACGCGGCGCGCAACCGCCAGCGCAACTCGCTGGCGGCCAGCTCGGTCGCCGCGGGCAACTGGGAGGCCGACCTCTGGTTCGAGTGCGTCTGCGCGGCCTCCCTCACCCCCGCGCCGGCCGACGCGCCGCGCCTGCGCGACAACGGCCGCAGCTTGGTGGCCGACCCGCAGCGCCCGGTCACGGGGCCCAGGTACGTCTCTCCGCCGCTTCGCGTCGCCTCGTGGCCCACCGTCTAACCGTCCGTCCGTCCGTCTCACTGCCCGTCCGACCGACAGACGCGAGGTCAGCGGCTACTCGTACGGCTCTCGGCCGCTGCCCGGCTTCGCGTCCTTCGACTGCTCGCAGTTCCGCTGCCCCACCGGCGACTTCGACGCGGCGCTCTTCCGCTCGACGGAGCTCGAGGTGCAGAAAGTCGTGTGCACGTGGCGCGAGAGCTACAACGCGTCGGTGGGCAGCTTCTCGCTGGCGCTGCCGGGCACCGGGCAGCGGTCGCTGCCGATCGCGTTCAACGCGTCGTCCGCCGACATCGCGCGCGCCATTTCGCACGTGGCGGCCATCGGCAACGTGTCGGTGGCCTTCTTCTACACGGGCGACGACGACGACGACAGCGCGACGTACGCGGCCTGCTCGGCGCTATACAACGCGACGTACGGCGGCTTCTTCGTGCGCTTCGAGACGGAGGCCGGCGCCATGCCGCTGCTGGCGGTGCACGAGGGCGTCTTCGGCGGCAACATCACCGTCAGCCGGCTGCAGGCGGGCAACAGCACCGCGGAGGAGTGCGGCGGGCCGCGCCGTGGCTTCTGCAACCGCCGCACGGGCCGGTGCCTGTGCAACCGCGGCTTCTCCAGCAGCAGCGGCGCCGGCAACGTCGCGGGCGCGCGCGGCGACTGCTCGTTCTTCTCCGGCGCGAGCGAGGACTACGGCGCGAGCGACGACCCGTTTCGTCGGTTCTTTGGCCGCGACGGCGCCGGCGACCGCCGCAGCGGCGTCAACGGCGCCGACAGTCGCCGCGCGAAGGCGACGCGCGAGATGGACCTGTGAGCGACCTGTAATGATCTACTGCACTGCCCCCAGCCCTCTGAGAGAGAGATAGAGAAAGAGAGAGAAACACAGCGAGTGATTCGTGAATATCCACTTCCCAATCGTTACATGTGAAGCCTGCAGACTGCTGCGTATGAACAACGGCGAGGCGTGGGCGGCGTTTAACCGGCGCGCTTGGCCTTGTGCTTGGCAATGCGTCTGCCAAGACCGAAGACCTTGTTGGTCTTGTTCTTCTTCTCCTTGATCTGCTTTCTGGATCCTTCGCGCTTCTTGGTCAGACCGTTTCTGGCCAGGCGGTATCTGGGCTCGTACTTCTTGGCGGCCTCGACGCTGTCGTAGACCAGGGCGAAGCCAGTGGACTTTCCACCACCGAAGTCGGTTCTGAAGCCGAAGGTGAACACTCTGTTGGCATCGCTGACCTTCAAAAGCTGCGCGCGCGACAATCGAAACGAATCAGAAGCGGAGCGGAGGACGCGGACGCACAGCAGCGACCATTTACCTGAGACAGCTTTTCTTGAAGCTCAACCTTGCTGACGTTGGCTCTGCCAGGGTGAAGGACATCGACCACCTAATCAGAACAAACAATGCGACGAGTAAAGCACCGCTTCGACGACCGAGTCACTTGGCGCTCAAACTTACGAACTGCTTTCTGGCGAGCAGCGCGTTTCTGATGAACTTCCGTGTGCGGATTTGAATGGGAAGCTTGTCTCCGGCCATGATTGATAATAGTGGATGTGGATGTGAGCACTCTCGGCGTTAATAATCGTCGCCGATTTGGAGCTCTCGCCTCGCTCCTCGCTCTGGCCGCGGCGATTCTGTGGCGAGTGGCCGGTGGCCGAGCCACAAAATGTGCCGCGCCGTGTCGCCGCCCGCGCGACACCGCTCGACCGCGGGCGTTTCATTTTTGGGGCCGCCGAGCGACGCGGGGTCGTCGTCGTCGTCATGTCTCCGCTGTCGCGGCGGATTCGCGTCGGCGACCGGCGACGATGCGACGATGCGACGGTGCGACGATGCGACGATGGGAACAAAACAAACAAAGTTTCGCCTTCGCAGCAGCCGCAGACCAGACTACAGCCGCCACGATCAGCGCTCCGAAGGAAAGTCCTCAGAACCCCAAAAGCCTCTTCGCGTTCCCGTCGCGGTCTGCCGTTTCGCATCGAACTCTCCGCAGAAAGCCCCCGCCACCGGCAGCATGACCAACAGAAAAGATTACGACGAGAAATTCAAGGTGAGGACGAGCCCTTGTCGATCTGTTTCTTCCAGAGCCCCGCAGTTCATCGCTCATTGTGCTGTTGATTTCAGCTGGTTCTCATCGGCGACACCGGAGTGGGCAAATCATGTCTGCTGCTGCGATTCGCCGACGACACTTTCACAGAGAATTACATATCCACCATCGGGGTCGATTTTCGCTTCCGCACCGTAAAAATAGACAAGAAGACAGTGAAGCTGCAGATTTGGGACACGGCTGGGCAGGAGAGGTACCGCACCATCACGTCCGCGTACTATCGCGGCGCAGACGGCATTATCATGGTGTACGACGTCACAAACGAAGACTCCTTTCGGCACATCAACGATTGGCTGCTCGAGGTCAATCGGTACGCCTCCGAGTCGACCAGCAAGCTGATCGTCGGCAACAAGACCGACCTGCCCAACCGCGTCATCTCCACCGAGGCGCTCAAGTCCTACGCGGACCAGTTGCAAATACCCTTCATCGAGACGTCCGCTTTTGATGCCAGCAATGTGAACGAAGCGTTTGAGCAGATCACGCGCAGTTTACTCTACAAGAACTCGCCCGCGAAGGCCGGAGACGCCGCGGGGAAGAAGGCGGGTGACGTCGCCAAACTCGACAAGGACAACACGGCGAAGCACGGCAAGAGCGGCTGCTGTTGAGCGCGGCCTCTCGCTACACAGAGCCTTCTCAGATTTGTTTTGAGCCTGTAACTGTCGCCGAATTTGTTGTCGCCGTTCACAGTCCGCCACGTCTCGCGGTACAGCGGCAGCGCCTTGCTTCAAGCGGCGGCTGAGATCCGGAGGGACCACAGATGACGGTGAGACAAGGTCAACGCCGAATCGCTCGGCAGAAGCCGCGTGGCACTGCTCGTCACTCCGCCGCGTTGAACTGCGCAGAAACGTGGACTACGGAAAACTGTTGGGATAAAGAACGGCTTTCCGGAAGTACAAAGAATCGAAACGGCCGGGGCCGAGCCGTTACAGTTTCGACGCGCAGCCGTCGCCGTCGCCGGCGGCGGCGGCGGCGATCGATTCGAATCGCGACGACGCCGCGGGCATTGCAACTGGCAGCTGTCACAGAAGTATTGCAGAGAGAGCTATGGCGATCGGCAGACTGCAGCAGTTGGCCACCGATCGACTGCAAGAGAAGAAGCGCGCGAATTGTACAGCGAGTTTTATGTGTGGAGCAGCCCCCTGACCGCGCGACCCAACCAACTTAGACAGCGACGAGACCCCGTACTGTTGACAAGCGAGTGGCCCGAAGGAAAACCAGCGGAATTATGGGCGACCTGTTGATCTCGAACATCGCCGCGCACGACCTGGCGGACACGGGGTCGCTCTTCGCGCCGCAGCACCCCGCGGTCAGCATCACCATCGGGAAAACCACCCTTTCGGCCGTGAAAAGGTTGCACACGTTTCGTCAGTCGTCCGTTCGCGCTTCTAACCCCTTCGGCCGTGCTACAGAGTGGAGGAGTCGAAGAAGAAGCCCGTGTTCACCGACGAGCTCTCGTTCCCGCTGCTCGACGGGGAACTCGAGGACCCGCTGACGGAGGTAAGGCCCCCGGCGCTGCCGCTGCTGTGCGTCTGCGCTGAAGGACGTGTCACCTGTCGCGCAGATCGCCATCGTCGTGAACAACTGCGAGCGCAGGGACCACAGCGTCAAGAACGTCATCGGCCGCGGCGCCGTCCAGCTCGCCGGCTTCCGGCCCAAACCCGGCGCGCCCTTCAGCGCGACCGTCAACATCAGCCTCGACGACAAAAAGGGAAAGCGCGAGCCCCGCGGCTCCGTTTCCTTTCAGGCGACCTTCGTCGCTAAGCCGAGCGCTGCACAGGCGCCGCCCCTGCGCCCGCAACCGCCGCCGACGGCTACGGCGGCCGAGGCGCCGGCTGTTGCGGCCAAAGCGGCGACGGCGGCCCCGGCCTCGGCCCCGGCCCTGGCGCCGGCGGAGACGCTGCGTCTGCAGCTGCGCAGCGTGTCGGTGCGCGAGGTGAAGAACGTGGAGGCGCTGCCCTTCGACCGCAACGACCTCTTCGTCGTCACGACCGTCGCCGACGCGGCCTTCCGCCACCGCTCGGCGACGCAGGACGGCGCGGGCAGCGCGGCGCAGTGGAGCTTCGCGGAGGGCGACGCGGCGGCGACGGCGACGGTGCGCGCCGGCGCGGCCGTGTCGCTGGCGGTGGAGGTGTGGGACGCGAACCAGCGCGCGGCGGACAAGCTCATCGGGCGCTGCGAGCAGACGCTGGGGCCGCTGGACGCGCGGCTGCCGCAGGTGACCGTGTCGCTGCGGTTCGTGGACGCGGCGGACGGGAAGACGCCGGTGGCGCACGGCGAAGCGACGTTCGCGGTGCTTCCGGCGCAGGCCGCGTCAGCGGCGTCAGCGGCGTCAGCGGCGCCGGTGGCCGCCGCAGCGTCGTCGTCGGCCCCGGCGAAAGCGACAGCGGCAGCGGCAGCGGCACCGCCACCGGCGTCGAAACTGACCGCCGCGACGGCGGCCAGCGCAGCGAAGAGCGACGCGTCGGACCCGCCACCGTCGGCGACAGCGCCAGCGGCGGAGAAGGCGGCCGTCGCGCCGGCTGTTGCGGTGGACGTGTCGATCGCGCGCGTGAGCGTCGCAGACGTCGCGAACGTGGAGCGCGTCGTCTTCGACCGCAACGACCTCTACGTGCGCGTCGCGGCGGAGGGCGGCGCCTGCGCGCAGATCGACTTCAAGTCGCCGGTGCTGGGCGGCGCGGGCGGCGCGGGCGCCTGGACCGTGGCGCCCGCGACGGCCGCCGACCAGCGCGCCGTCGGCCGCTGCGCCGTGGCGCAGCTGCGCAGCTTGGCGCTCGTCGTGCGCGTCTGCGACGAGAACGCGCACGCGGCGGACGTCGAGATCGGCCGCGCTACGGCGACGCTGTCGGCGGCGCAGCTGGCGCAGGCCGAGCGCATCGCGCCGGGCGGGCAGCTGAGCCTGGCGCTGCCGCTCGACTTCCGCGACGCGGCGGGCGCCAAGGCGACGGGTCGCGGAGAGCTGGCGCTGACGCTGACGGCGCCTGCGCCGGCGGTGGCCGCGCCGCCCTCGTCGACCGCTGCCGCCGCCACCGCCGCCACCGCGGACGGCGCCACGACGACGACGGCAACGGCGGCGTCGGCAGCGGCGGCGGCGGCGCCTCCGACGCGCATCGCGGCCGCGACGCTGCGCGTGCGGCGCGTCGTGTGCCAGAACCTGGCGGCGGTGGAGCGCCTCGGCGGCCGCAACGACCCGTTCGTCGAGCTGCGCCTCGGCGCGCACGAGTACCGCACCGAGGTGGCGGAGGAGGCGGGCGCCGAGGCGCGCTTCGAGCACCTCGACTGCGCCTGGCGCGTGGACCAGGACGCGCTCGACTTCGACCCGCTGCGCGTGCGCGTGTCCGACGCGAACCGCCTCACGAGCCACGTGCTCATCGGCGAGAGCCGCGCGTCGCTGCGCGCGCTGGCGGCGCAGCTGGACCGCGGCCCGACGGAGCTGCCGCTGGAGCTGCTGGCGGTCGACGCGAAGAGCGGCGAACCGGTGGCGGGCCGCAGCGTCGGCCGCGTCGTGCTGCTGCTCGAGCTCGAGTCGCTGTCGTCGGCGGCGCTGGCGCCCGCCGCGGACGTCGTGCGGCCGCTGACCGCGCGGCCGGGCGTCCTGCTCATCGCGCGCGCGCGCTGCTTCGACGTGCCCGGCTTCGACGGCGCGACGGGCGGCCTCTTCGGCGTCGGCGCGAAGAAGGCGACGCTGAAGCTGGCGCTGGGCGCGTGGCGCTTCGTGTCGCCGCCGCTGGAGCTGGCGCAGGCGGCGCAGCAGCTCTTCGACGACCTGCGGCTGCGCGTGGAGCCCGTCGACGCGGCGCTCGTCACCGGCGCCGCGCTGCAGGTCGAGCTCTGCAGCGCGCACCTCGTCGGCGAGACGCTCGTCGGCCGCGGCGAGGCGTCGCTGCTGCCGGCGGCGCGCGCGCTGAACCGCGAGACGACGCTGACGGTCGACCTCGTCGCCGGCGGCGGCGGCGGCGCCTCGGCCGGCCGCGTCGTGCTGACGCTGACGCTCCGCGACGCCGACGCCGACGCGGCGGCCGCCGCGGCCGCGACGACGCCGCAGCTGCCCGCCGGCTTCGAGCGCGGCGAGCTGCGCATCGACGCGCTGTACGCGTCGGGGCTGCGCAACGCGGAGCTGCTCGGCCGCCAGGACCCGTTCGTGACGGCGACGCTGGGCGACTGGACGCGGCGCACGACGACGCTCGACGGCGCCGACGTCGCGTGGCCGGCGCTCGGCTGGCGGCTGCCGGTGACGCGCGCGCTGCTGACGCAGGCGCCGCTGGTGCTGCGCGTCTTCGAGGACAACGTCCTGCGCGACGAGGAGCTCGGCGCGGCGGAGCTGCCGCTGGCGCCGCTGCTGCGCGCGCTGGACGCGCCGGTGGAGGCGACGGTGACGGCGACGGACCGACGCGGCGCCGCGGCCGGTCGCCTGCGCGTCGTCGTGTCGCTGCACCCGCCGCCGCCCGACGCCGACGGCGCCGCCGCCAACGGCGCCGACGTCGACGTCGCGGCGCTGCTGCAGCGCTTCCGCGCGGCGCTGCCGCAGTGCGACCCCGTTTTCCTGCGCGTGGCGCGCGTCGAGTGCCGCGAGCTGCGGCTCGGCCACCTGCTGCGGCGGCCGGCGCCGCGCGTGGCGCTCGCGTGGGACGCGTGGCGCTGGGAGTCGCAGCCGCTGCGCGAGCTGCCCGACGCCAGCGTCGCCGTGTGGGACGCGCTGGCGCTCGAGACGAGCGACGTGGCGCTGGCCGCGCTGCCCGCGGCGGCGCTGGCCGTGCGCCTCTTCGACGGCGACGCGTGCGTCGGCGAGGCGCAGCTGGCGCCGGCCGCGCTGCTGCCGCGACTGCTGGCGCCCGAGAGCGTCGGGCGCACGCTGCCGCTCGAGCTGCCGCTGCGGCGCGGCGCCGAGGCGGCGGGGCGCGTCGTGCTGCACGTGGCGCTGCAGGCGCCGGGCAGCACGTGGCGCTGCTGCGCGCGGCGGCGGCGGAGGACGAGGACGCGCGGCCGCCGCCCGCCGCGCACTGGCAGCTGCGCGTCACGGCGCTCGCGGCGCAGGGGCTGCGCGACGCGGAGCTCTTCGGGCGCTCGGACCCGTTCGCGCTGCTGCGCCTCGGCGACGCGTTCGTCGCGCAGACGCCGACGCTGGAGGACGCGGGCGAGAGCGTCGCGTGGCCGGCGCTGCAGCTGGCGTCGGACGTGCTGCCGGCCGCGGCGCTGCAGCGCGGCGCGCTCGAGGTGACGCTGCTCGAGCGCAACCGCCTGAGCGCGCACAGCGTCCTCGGCCGCGCGACGCTGCCGCTGCGGCGCCTGCTCTTCGCCGAGGGCCGCGCCGTGACGCTCAGCGCCGAGCTCAGCGCCGCGACGGCGGCGGCGCAGCGCGCGCCCGGCCGCCTGACGCTGACGCTCGAGGCGCGGCCCGTCGCGGCCGGCGACGTGCCGCAGCTGCCGCAGAGCTTCGCGCGCGGCGAGCTGCGCGTGCTGCGCGTGGCGACGTTCGGCGCGCAGCGCGCGGGGCCGGCGGCGCTGGGGCTGCTGCGCGGCGCGCCGTTCCTCGTGCTGCGCCTGGGCGACGACCACGTCGAGCGCACGCCGCCGCTCGCGGCCGCCGCGGGCGGCGACGCGCTCTTCGACCATTTGCTCGCGCGGCGCGCCGTGACGCGCGCGCAGCTCGAGGCGCTGACGCTGGGCGTCGAGCTGCGCGAGGCGACGCTGCTCGGCGGCGCCGCGGGGCGGCTCGTGGCGCGCGGCGCCGTCGGCGACCTCGCGCGGCGCCTCGCGGCGGCGGCGCTGGGCGCGGAGGTGCAGGTGCCGCTGACGCTGCACGCGGACGGCGCCGCGGCCGGCGAGGCCGTCGGCCGCGCGCTGCTCTTCCTGCGCCTGGCGCCCGGCGACGCGGCGGAGGCGGCGGCGGCGGAGGCGGCGGCCGCGGTGGCGCTGCCGGCGACCTTCGCCGAGGGCCGCCTCGTGCTCGAGGAGGCCGTGCTCGCCAACTTCCGCGCGCCGCGCTCGCTGCTCGGCGCGCTGCTCGGCCGCCCCGCCCCGTCGCTGCGCATTCGCGTGACGGCGGCGTCGGAGGCGACGGAGGCGGCGGCTGCGGCGGCCAAAGCGGCGCCCGAAGCGGCGGCGGCGGCGACGGAGGCGACGCTCGCGGGTGACGCGGCGACGGAGACGAGCGGCGGCGCGGCCGACGGCGCCACGACGCTCGTGTGGGGGCTGCCGGACGCGGCGCTGGCGGTGGACCGGCGCTGCGCGCTCGACGGCCGCGTCGAGGTGGCCGTGGCGCTGGGCGAGCGGCTGCTCTGCGCCGGGCGCCGCGTCGCTGCGGCCGGCGGCGCGGCGCCTCGGCGAAGAGGTCGAAGTCGTCGTGGACCTCGGCGACGGCGCCGGCGCTGAGGCCGCGCGCACGACGGTGGCGCTGCGCGTGCGGCTGGAGCCGTGGGACGCGGCGGAGCGGCGCCGCGACGAGGCGCTGGCCGCCGGCTTCGAGGCCGGCACGCTGCGCATCACGCGCATCGACGCGCTGGGCCTGCGGCGCACGGAGCAGCTGACGAAGCAGGACCCGTTCGTGCGCCTGGCGCTGCGCGGCGTGTGGCAGGACGCGACGCCCGTCGCGACGGACGCCGACCGCCGCGCGCAGTGGACGCGGCTGCCGTTCAGCGCGGTGGTCTACGCGGCGCAGCTGCAGAGCACGCCGCTGGAGCTCGTCGTGCTCAACAAGAACAGCGTCGGCGCCGACGCGGTCATCGGCAGCGCGTCGCTGCGGCTGCTGCGGCCGACGCACGCGCTGGACCGCGAAGTGGTCGTCGAGGCGGCGCTGACGCACGAGGGGCGGCCGGCGGGCAAGCTGCGCCTCTTCGTGACGCTGTCCAGCGCCGTCGAGGCCGCCGAGGACCTCAGCACCGACCTCGCCGCGCTGCTGCAGCGCCGCGACTTCGTCGACGGCGACCTGCGCGTGACGCGTGTGTCGGTCTTCGGACTGCGCGACGACGACGACGTCGTCGGTCTGGGCGGTCTGGGCGGTCTGGGCGGCTGGGGCCGCCTCGACCCCTGCGTGTCGCTGGCGCTGCGCGACCCCGCCGCGGCGGGCGACACGGCGGCGGGCGACGCGACGACGCAGCGCTTCGAGACGGAGCCGCGCACGGACGCGGGCGGCAGCGCCAGCTGGGAGCACCTCGACTGGCGCCTGCCGCTGGACCGCGCGGCGCTGCTGCGGCGCGAGCTGCGCGTCGAGGTGCGCGACGCGCAGGGCCTCGGCGGCGGCGGCCGGCGCCTGCTGGGCGTGGCGCAGACGTCGCTGCGGCGCTGGGCGCTGCGGCTGGGCGAGGAGGTCGAGGCGACGCTCGACGTGGCGCAGAGCGACGCGCCGCGCCGCGCGCTCGGCCGCGTGACGGTCGCGGGCGTCGTCGTGGCGCGGCCGAAGACCGCGGCGCCGCAGCTGGCGCTGCCCGCCGACTTCGCGCAGGGCTTTCTGCACGTGACGCGCATCCAGGCGACGGGGCTGCGCAACCGCGAGCTGGTGGGCCGCCAGGACCCGTTCGTCGCGCTGCGCATCGGCGACGCGTGGCGCGACACGACGGCGACGCTGCCCGACGCCGGCGGCGACGCGCTCTGGCCGCACCTGCGCCTCGTGGCGCACGTGAACCGCGAGCTGCTGGCCACGCAGACGCTGCGCGTCGAGGTGCGCGAGCAGAACGAGCGGCGCGGCGACCTGTGTCTCGGCGCGGCGGAGCTGTCGCTGCGCGCCGCCTGCGTCGCGCTGGAGACGCCGCTCGACTGCGACGCGGCGCTCGTCGACCCGGCGACCGGCGCGCTCTGCGGCCGCGTGGCGCTGCGGCTGCTGCTGTCGCGCTCGGCGCAGAACGACGCGCTGCCGCCGACGGACGCGGCGCCGTCCGCCGCCGACGCCGCCGCCACCGCCGACGCCGCCGCCGAGGCGAACGTCGCCGACGACGCCGTCGTCGCGCCCGGCGGCCGGCTGCTCGTCACGGCCGCGCGCCTCGTCGATCTGCCCGCGGCGCTGCTGCGGCCGCCGTCGTCGTTGTCGTCGTCGGTGGCGGCGGCGCTGCGCGGCGCGCGCGGCGCGGCGCCGCAGCTGCGACTGCTCTGCGCGCTGACGCCGCCGCCGCCCGACCGCGACGCGTGGCGCCAGCGCTCGGCGCCCGTCGCCGGCGCGACGACGTGCGACTGGCGCCTCGACGCGGAGCCGCCGCTGGCCACGACGCTGAGCCGCGACGATCTGCTGCAGCGGCGGCTGCACGTGACGCTCGTCGCCTGCGACGCGGCGGGCGACGCGGCGGAGCGCGCGCTGTGCGCGGGCGACGCGTCGCTGCGGCCGCTGGGCGCCGCGGCGCTGGGGCAGCCGCTGGCGACGCCGCTGCGGCTGCGCGACGCGCGCGGCCGCGCCGTGGCGCTGCTGCAGCTCGAGCTGCGCCTCGAGGCGCTGCCGGCGGCCGCCGCGCCGCTGGCGCCCGACGCGGAGCGCGCGCTGCTGCGCCAGGCGGCCGCGCTGCAGCTGCGCGACGCGACCTTCGGCGACGCGGTGCCGGCGCTGCGCCGCGGCGACGCGCAGCTCGCGCTCGTGCTGCGCGCGGCGAACTGGCAGGCGACGCTGGCGCCGCGCGGCGCCGAGGCCGACGGCGCTGGCGGCGGCGCGGGCGGCGGCGCGCCGCGCTGGCGCTGGCCCGACGCGCAGGCGACGCCGCCGCTGGCGCTCGGCCACCTGCTGCGCGACGGACTGACGCTGACGCTGCTGCGGCGGCGGCCGGCGTCGCTGCTGGCGGCGGAGGCGCTCGAGGAGGTGGCGCGCTGCGCGCTGTCGCTTCGCGGCGCGCTGCAGCAGCGCGGCGAGTGGGCGACGCTGCGCCAGACGCTGACGGCGCCCGACGGCGCGCGCTCGGCGAAGCGACGCTGCAGCTGCGCGTCGCGACGGACGCGGCGCAGCTCGACGAGGTGCGCGCCACCGGCGCGACGCTGCTGCAGAGCGGCGCCGCGTCGCACGCGGTCGCGCCGGCCGCGGCGCGCGCGCTCGGCGACGCGCAGGCGGCGGAGCGCGTCGCGGCGGCGGAGGCGGCTGCGACGAAGGCGGCGGCTGCGCCGAAGGCGGCGGCTGCGCCGAAGGCGGCGGCGATGCTGCCGCTGGCCGCCGCGACGGAGGCGCTGGCGCCCGCTGCGCCCGTCGCGGCCGCTGCGCCGCCGCCGCAGCAGTCGGCGGAGCTGGCGGCGCTGCGCGCGAAGGTGGCGGCGCTGGAGGCGACGGTGCGGCGCGAGGCGGCGCGCGACGCCGACGCGGCGCAGCTGCAGCAGCTGAGCGAGTCGCTGGCCGCGCAGCTGCAGCAGACGCAGCGCCAGCTGCAGCAGCACGTCGCGCAGCAGCTGCAGCGCGCGCGCGACGAGGCGGCGGCGGCGCGCGAGACCGTCGCCGTGTCGCAGGTGGCGCGCGTCGAGCTGCCGCGCGACGTGTCGCAGTGGCGCGCGGCGCACGTGCAGGCGTGGCTGGCGTTCGAGGCGGAGCTGCCGTGCTACCTCGACGCCTTCGCGGCGGCGGCCGTCGACGGCGCCGTGCTGCTGAGCCACGTCGACGTTGCCGACGCTGCGCGACCGCCTCGGCGTCGCCGACGCGCTGCACCTCGCGCGCATCGCCTCGGCGCTCGAGGCGCTGCGGCTGCGGCAGCAGAACTTTCTGCGGCGCCGCGAGGACGCGCGGCGCGAGCGCGCGGAGGCCAAGCGGCTGCAGACGAGCGCAAGCGCCAGCGGCGCACCGCGGCGGCGGCTGCGGCGGCGGCGGACGCGGCGCCGGCGCCGAAGAAGAAAAGGCGACGCGGCGGCGGCTGGCGGCGACGCTGGGCGACGCGGTCAGCGGCCTCGAGCGCGGCCGCCTCGAGGCGCTGCTGAAGCGCGAGCGCGCGGCGCAGAGCCCCGCGCGGCGCGCCGCGACGCAGCGCGACGACACGTGGCGCTTCGAGTACACCGACGGCGAGCGGCGCGGGCCGCCGGGCGACGAGGCGGCGCTGTGGAGCGAGCGCGACGAGCGACTGCGGCGCGGCCGCCAGCCGCTCGGCTCCGCCGCCTACGAGACGCAGCTCGCGCGCGGGCTGCTGCCGCTGCTCGACCGTCGACGCCGACGCCGACGACGCCGACGACGCCGACGACGGCGACGCCGACGAGGACCGCGCCGCGCCGCCGCGCCGCGACGTGGCGCACGTGCCGCCGCACGCGTCGACCGACGAGGTGCAGGCCGCCGTCGGCGCGGCGATGGCGCAGCTCGCGGCTGGCTGCAGCGCGTCGAGCGCCTCCGCGAGCGGCGCGCTCAGGCGGCCGACGCGGACCTCGACGCCCTCGACGACGTCGCCTTCGACGCCTCCGACGACGTCGCCGACGTCGACGAGGACGACGCGCCGCCCGCCTACGACGCGCTCGTCGACGCGGCCGACGGCGACGCGGCGCAGCGGCCGCCGTCGTACGAGGAGCTGCTGGCCGCGCGGACGCGGCGCGGCGGGCGCCGCCGCGACGGACGGCGCCGCGCGCGGGCGGCCGCGAGAGCCGCGCGAGAGCCGCCGCCCGACGGGTCGCTGTTGGTGTTCGCGCGCTGGTCGCGCAGCGCAACAACGACGCGCGTGGCTCGGCGGCAACGGGAAACTGACGCGGCTGAAGCTGGCGGGCGGCCTGCGCTCGCTGCTGCGGCTGCACGTGACGTGGCCGCAGTTCGACGCGCTGTGGACGCGCCTCGACCACCGCCGCACGGCGACGTGGACCTCGACGAGTTCCGCGCGTTCTTCGGCGACCTGTCGGGCGACTTCGCGTGGACGCGCGGCAACGTGGCCACGGCGACGGGCGGCGCGCCGACGCCGACGCCGAAGCCGACGCAGCTGCAGCGGAGCGGCGGCGGGAGATGGTCGCGCTGCGCGACGCGCTCTTCGCGTTCTGCGACGCGCTGCGGCGCTCCGAGTTCACCGCGGCGGAGGCGTTCTCCGCCTTCGACCGCGACGGCTCGGGCCGCGTGTCCGTCGCCGAGTTCACGTCGCTGCTGCGGGCGGTGCTCGGCCCCGCGACCCTCGCGCGCCTCTGCAGCGGCGCCTACCAACGCGGCGCGAGCGGCGGCGGCGGCGGCGGCCGCGCGGCGCCCGTCGCGCACCCGGCGCACGCCAACCGGCTGCTGTACCAGGCGCTGCGGGCGGCGGACGTCGACGGCGACGGCCGCGTGTCGCTGCAGGAGACGCTGCTGCTCGTCTACCGCGTCTGGCGCGCGCAGCTGGCGGCGCTGGCGGCGCAGCTCTTCGGCGCGCAGGCGGCGCCGGAGGACGCGGCGGAGGCGCGTCAGCGCCGCGACGAGCTGCTGCGCCAGCGCGACGCGATCAAGGCGGCGATCAAGAGGAACTTCCCGCGCGAGTGGCGCGACACGCTCGAGCGCGTTCGGCAGCGCGACGGCGGCGACGCGCTGCCGGGGCCCTTCGCGCACATTCTGCGGAATCTGGGCGTCTGGGAGGACGAGGGCGGCGACCGCGGCGACGCGACGCGGCCGCCGCCCTCGTCGCCGTCGCCGCCGCCGTAGCCGCCGCGGTCGCCGACGCGCGAGGTCTTCGCCGCCTCGTCGACGGGGCCGCGGCGGGCGGCCCGCTCGGGCGAGCTGCTGCGGCTGCGCATTCGGCCGCCGCGCGGCGCCGCCCCGACGCGCACCGTTCACGTGTCGCGCGACGAGCAGCGCACGCTGACGCTGGGCCTGCCGCCGTCGAGAGACGTGACGCGCAGCGCGGACCGCCCGCAGGACGCGCTGGCGACGGGGGAGCGCACGAAGGCCGCGCTGCAGCGCAACCAAGACGAGTTCCTCGGCGGGCTGCGGTGAGCCCCGCCGCCTCTGTCCGCGGCGGGCGCTGTCGATGCGGCGG
>SMOI01000099.1:62045-81831 GCA_008000375.1 Poteriospumella lacustris
GACGCCGACGCTGACGCGGCGGTGTCCCTTCGGAACAAATAGACCCCGCCGGCCGTTTCGAAACTGCCGGGCGCCCCGACGAGGAGATAATCGTCCGTCAGCTGCACCGACGCGCCAAACTGCGAGAAACGACTCGACAGCACCGACGGAAAGACCTGCGCCTCCTGCGTCCAGACCGTGTGGAGACACAGCGTGCGGTTGTTCGCGTCGCAGTGGGCGGTGTCGCGGCGGTAGAGGTAGACGGCGCCGATCTGCTGCGGGTCGGCGTTGACGTTGTTCACGTCCCACGTGCCCTTCTGCACCTCGACCACGGTCAGCTGCGCCGACGAGGCGTTGGTGAAGCCGTTGCCGTCGGTGTACGTGAGATTCGAGTGCGCGATCGTCAGCAGTTCCAAGTCGCCGCCGGTGTCGACGCCGTCGAAGAGTTGTGGCGCGCCGTTCGTCGGACTGAAGAACGTGATCCGCGCCGTGCGGTTGTTGCACAGGCCGCCGCCGCCCCAGTCGTCGATCGCGATGTTCGTGATCGAGTACAGCTTCGCGAAGACGTCGTTCTGCGCCACGATGTGGTTGTACAGCTCCTCCACCGTCACGTTCGCCGGAATCAACGACGTGGACCACCCGCGAAACGACAACTGGAACACGCCGTCGGTCGCGAGGCAGTGGATCGCCTGGATCTCCGGGTTGCCGTTCATGTTGGCGCCCACCGCGCCCACCGCGATGACGTCCTTGTACACCGCCACGCTGGAGCCGAAGTAATTGCCCGGGACCGTGTCGTTGCCCACGAGGTACGCCACCTCCTCCCAGCTGCTGTTGACGCGCTGGTAGACGAACGCCGCGCCGCTGCTGTTGCCGAAGAAGCCCTGTCGCGCGTTCGAATAGATCTTGTTGCTCGAGCCGATCGCCCACTTCGCGTCGACGGTGATGGCGGCCTCCGTCGCGATCAGTTGATTCACCGCGACGAAGGGTTCGACGTTGTAGATCGTGTCTTCGTAGTAGCCGCGCACGGTCATCACGTTGTACGACAGAAAGTCGATCGTCCACGCGTAGACGCCCAGCGTCGCATCGATCAGCGTGCGGTTGACGGCGACGGTGTTGATCGTCTCCAGTTCCTCGAGGGCGGCTTTCATCTGCAGCGCCGTCGTGTTGGGGCGGAGAGGCGCGGTGGTGTTGTGGCGCCAGGTGAGTTGGAAGTAGCCGGAGATGCCGAAGGGGCCGTGGTAGCCCGGCTGCGTGATCGTCGTGAACACGTTGGCGTTGGCGGCGCCGGTCAAACCCGACGCGTCGGCGGTGAGCGCTGCGATCTCGTAGGAGTCCTGGTAGGCGTCGAAGGTGATGCTCCACGACTGCGTCCGGGCGGTCGTCGCGGGGGTGATGCTGATGTCGCTGGCGGAGAGGCCCAGGGCCGCGAGGGCCGTCGACATCTGCGCGGCGGTGGCGTCGTACGGAATGGCGGACGACGTGCGGCCGTAGGCGCTCAACGTGAACGTGCCGTCGAGGTACGACGGCGACTGCAGCGTCGTGGGCGTCGAGATGAACGCGCCGGTGCTCGTGAGGGCAGCGCCGTCGGTGGTGATGCCGCCGAAGGTGCCGACGGTGAAGTCGTGGAAGGTCAACGTCCAGACGAACGCGTTGTAGCACGCGCAGTAGTCGTACGACGTCACCGAGACGGTGACGTTGCCCAGCGAGGGAATGTCCGCCGCGAGAATCGACGTCAACGTGGCGGCGTTGGCGTTGGCGGGAATCGCGCTCGTGGGGCCTTTCGTCCCGAAGAAAATGGCGAACGACCCGCCGAGCGTCTCGTCGATGTTCGTCGTCGTGTAGAACGTTTGAATCGCCGGGCGACCGCCCACCGACGTGCTCACGACCTGCACCTGCGGCTGCGGCGCGTGGTCGGCGACGCTGACCCTGACCACTTGCCGCGTCGTCGTCGTCACGTTGAAATTCGGCGCGCCGACGACGGCGATGTCGCCCTGCAGCGCGACGCTGTGCCCGACCCTTTCGCCCGTCAGCGCCGCCTGCGGCCGCAACTGCTGCTCGGCGCTGAAGCGATTGTCGACGGTTTGCGTCGCCTCTACGACGAGCGACGACTGCTCGTCGAGCGACGCGGCGAAGTGCAACTCGTAGTTGGGCCCCGCGTGCGTCACGTACGTGTCGAGGTACTGGAAGACGCCCTCGTCGCTGCCCACGGTCGCGATGCCCGCGAGCTGGCCGCGCAGGGGGTTCAACCACACGTGCGCGTCGAGGAACGGGTAGTCCGCCATGGCGACGATGCGTGCGCCGTTCAAGCGGAAGCTGTCGGAGGCGTCGCCGAGTCGCAGCCGGTCCGCGTGGTAGTCGAGGTGGTCGTTCATGTCGCCGGGCGCGGGGTTGTACGCGAAGAAGAGCACGGCCGAGCCCGAGCCGTTGACGTAGTACGCTTGGTTGTCGACGGTGCCCGTCTCGAGCAGCAGACTCGGCACCGCCTGCGTCTCGTCGTCCAGCAGCACGTAGACGGGCAGCGACAGCGTCATCCGGATCCACACCGTGTCGTTGACGCTGTAGACGCCGGCGGCGTTGACGAACTCGAGCGCGGTGACCCGGGGGCGACGCCCATCGACCCGAATCGTCTTCGAATAGCTCATCGAGCCGGGGAAACCCGGCACCGGCAGCGTCAAATTGACGTCGATGCCGCCGGCGGCGGTGGAGGCGGCGTGACTGCGGCGAATGTAGCTCGGCAGGTCGACGGCGCTCGGCACGAGGAGCAACGAGGCGACGTCGACGACGTCCAAGCGGAAGTTGACGTCGCCTTCGTCGACGATGTACTCGAACACGAGGCACCGCGACTGGTTCGTGCGGTACGTGTCGGTGGGCAGGTCGCTGAAGCTCAGCGTCGTGTCGACTTGGTCTTTGAAGCCCACGAGACGCGCCGCGGTGTATTTGCCGCCGCCGTTCAGCAGCAGCGTCGCCTGTCCGTACGCGTAGACGTAGTCGGAGAAGACGACCTGCAGGTACAGCAGGTCGCCCGCGAGGTAGAGGACGTCCTCGTCGGCGAGGACGTCGACGGCGACGACGTGTGGCACCGTCGAGGCGTCCAGGACGAGGTCGCGCTGCGCTTGGACGAACGTCAGACGCTGCGGGTACGTCACGTCCATCGGCGTCGTCGGCAACGTTGCCAGGCGACGGATTTGCGCGTAGCCGTAGACGAGATCGATGCCGGTGCCGAGGTACGTGACGTTGTGGGCGGTGTCGCCCGCCAGCAACTGATAATCGAAGCACAGCCGACTGGCCGCACTGGCCGATCGGTTGTACACGGCGTATCGCTCACTGGGCCCCACCGCCAAGAGAATCCGCGGCGACAGGCCCAGCACCACGACCGGTTTGCTGGGCACGACCACGATCCGCAGCGTCTCGCCCGCGGTGTAGTTCTCCGCGGCGAGGTAGTCGAGGTACATGCGCGTGACGTTGGGGGCGAGCGGGTTCAACGTGATCCCCGTCGCGTTGACGCTGACGTCGGCGTTGGCGGAGAGGCGCAGGTCGACGTCCTGGTCCACCGCGTTGACGATGGCGCAGCCCGCGGCCGCGAGACAGACCAGCGGCGTATCCGACGCGTTCACGGCGAGATACGACGTCGTGCGCGTGTCGTTGGCGGTGGTGAGGTACGCGAAGACCCACCGGGCACTGTGGCTGCCGCTGACGTAGAGCGCGTCCTGGTCGATGTTCAGCCGCAGCGTCGGGTACGCGGCGTACGACGTCGCGCGGACAATGGCCGCGTCGGTGAACTCGACGACGAAGCGAATCTCCGACCCCGCGCCGTATTCACCGGCGCCCGACTGGGCGAAGATGCGACTGATCGTCGTGTTGCGGCGATACGGATACGGGTACACGCTTTGGTTGCCGATGGCGACGGCCACGTCGCTCGACCGCGACAGCCACAAGTCGATCGCCTGACTTGGGTGGTCGGAGAGGACGTTGAGGGTGCAGGGCGAGTACAGCGGACACCCCGCCGTCGCACAGAGACCCGTCGGTCGGTTCACGTACGCGATCGATTGGTTCGCGTAGTCGCCGACTTGTACACGGTACTGAAACGTCAGCACGTTCGACAGGTTCCCACCGACGTACGCGGCCTCGCGGACGTAATTGAACTGCAGCCGCAGCACCGGACGACACGTCGCGACGACAGCGGCGCTGAACGTGACGTTGATGACGATGAGGTCGTCCGGGTACAGCGTCGTGGCGTTGGTGGGCACCGTGTGGTCCAACTCGACGGCGACGACCACGGCGGGGTAGCCGTAGACGCGGATGGCGGCGGCCGTGGCCCCGTTCGACAACGTCAAAGCGCTCGCGAGACGAATCGCCTCGGTGGACAAGTTCGCGACGGCGGTCGGCAGCGACGACTTGCGCAGCACCTGCGTGCTCTCCTCGCTGACGATGCTCAGCGCGGCGCCCGTGTTGGCCAACGCCAGCGCCGTCGTATTGGCCCCGGGCTCGACGCGGTAGGTGAAGTGCACGGTGCGGTTGTCCTGCTCGGTGTACGCGTAGTACGCCAGCCCCGTCGCCTCGGAGACGGTGCCACTGGCGACGTCGGCGTTGACATCCAACCGCAACGCGAGGCCGATGCCGTGGACGACGACGTCCTTCTGGAACTGCACGCTGACGTCGATCTCGTCGCCGACGTAGTAGACCCCGTCGCTGGTGTCCGTGCGTACACCGTACGCCACATTCAGCGACGGCGTCTGCGTGTTGATGCGAATGTTCTCGGTGGCGTTGAAGCCCGCGTAGAGCGTGTACGGTATCGTGTAGTTCGCCGTCCACGACGGGTACGTCGATTGGCGGCGGATGGACGACGAGAGCATGACGATCGTGCGGTAGTAGTAGCGGTTCGTCCCCGTCGAGACGTTGGCGAGGTAGTCGACGAGGGTCACGTTGCTGCTGATGTTGAGCATCAGCACCTGCGCCGACACGAGCGTCAGGTTCTCGGCGGCCGGCGTGTACTGGCCCGGGGCGACGACGTAGTCGAAGAAGACGGTGAGCGCGTCGTCGGACACGGCGGAGAAATTGGCGACGCCGACGTTGGTGGAGCCGTTGTTGTCGTCGACGTTAAGCTGCAGATACGGGTAGCCGTACACGACCACTTCCTGGTCGAACTCCACCGAGAAACGCAGCACATCGCCGACGGTGTACTCGCCGTCGGTGACGTTGACCGACAGACTGACGACCGCGGGCCGGGCGACGTCGATGTCGATGGTCGCGTTGAGCGTGTCGATGGGCAACGTCGTGTTGATGGCGTTGCCGTTGCCGTCGAGGATCTGCGTGCCGTTGAGGACCAAGGCGTTGGCGTCCACCAACGGCGTCACGTTGCGGTAGTCGCCCTCGGCGATGACGTATTCAAAGCGAAACTGCGTCGTCAACGTGGGCCCTTCGACGTACGAGGCGAACGCGTACTGCCCGTCGGCTTGGACGATGTTCAGCCGCAGCTTCGGTGCGAAGTTGTAGTCGGTGCGGTCGAGCGACACGAAATACGGCGTGAAGAGGGTGACGACGAAGTGGTGGCCCACGCCGTAGACACCGTCGTCCAGATTCACTTTCAACTGGGAGAAGCCAATGACACTCCACGCGGACGTATCGATCACAATTTGCCGTTTGGTGGACAGCGACGGTACGACGGACGCGGTCACGTGCCGCGTGACGTTGTCGGCGACGATGTTGCGGCCGTAGTCGGTGAGGTGCACGATCGGTTGGAAGTGAAACGGCTGCTTGCCAGCCCAAGCGTCCTCCGCCTTCGCCGCAATCACCAATTGACGAGGCGGGCCGAGGAGGACACTGAACCGGTCGGAGACATTCGAGACGCCCGTGTACGTGAAGTCGTCCGTCAACGCGGAGTAGTTGTACAGGCGGTACAAGAACGTGTAGTTCGTGCCCACTTTGTCGATGACCAGGTTCCGAAACTGAACGATGCCGTGGCTGGCAACAGGAAACAGAGAATCGGACAGACCCAGCTTCGCACCCGTGGGGTTGTGGAAGATCGAGATCGCGACCGCGCTCGTGCTGTCGCCGACGGCTACGTTGCCACCTTTGTCGAGCAAACGAACCTTTGGCGTCACCGGAAAGAACTCTCCGCCGTAAATAGGATACGACGTGGGGAAGAAACCTTTCACCGATTGAATCTGAAAGATTTTGCCGACGCTGACGGTGAATGGCAGCGTCGTCACCGACGAGATGTTGCTCTGCACAACGCAGACACACACACAGGGGTTAACAAATCGACAACAAAGAAACAAAGGACAGAGCAGCGAAGCACACTTACAATGCTGCATTCGAAGAGCAACTGGTAGGCACTGCCGGCTTCGTTGATGTACAATTGGTCGAAGATCGCCTGGCCGTTGCGGATGAGCAACGTGTGGTTGTTCGTGGGGTGCAGCACTTCTGTTCCTTTCGGCGATACGATCAGCTTCGCGGTGATGTTTCCTCGATGAAACGTGGAAATGCGGTTGCCTCCGCGATCGGCCACCGCGACGATCGGATACGATGAGAAGGGCTCCCCACCGAAGGCATTGCCGATGGGCTGCGTAAAGATCAACTGATACGCAGGACCAAGACTAACCGAGAAGCTTGGACTGTTTACCAATGCAACCGCTTGAGCGGCCGCGGTGCGGGCGATAAACTGAATGGAATAGGAGCCGATGGTAGTGAAATACAAGTTCTACACGCGACAACAACCCAAGTTCATTTTCACCGGTAAAGAAGAAGACCAGCGAACCCACACACAACTCTACAGACACTTACCGTGAACGTAGCAAACCCATTGACGAACGTCGCAGTCACAGAGGTACCCACAATGGCGGTGTCGCAGCTACTAACGGTGCAGCCGCTGCCGTAGTAGACCCCGTCGTAACCCGTCGGAGAAGACTTTATCTTCAAATATACATTTCCTGAAAACCCATACTCCACCTGACCCGATACAGAGTTGAGGATAGCAACTACAGGCTGTGTGGTGCACACATCACCGGCGGTGCATCCCGCAAAGTTGGTGGTGACTTGAAGATTATAGCGGACTCCGCTGGTTAACACTGTAGACAGTCGACATTACCCACAAACTAACTCCACGAAAGTCAATCTAGCTAGAAGCATGACGTACCAAAGAAAACCGCGAGCCAAATGAGCAAGGTCGTCACCATGACGCCCCGATAACCTGCACACAAAACTTGAAATGCACTGGGTCCACCAAAAACGTTTTAATTTCACGTGCCTCTCGATTTCTCAACAAGAATCTCTTTCTGAAGCCCACTGGAGAGAATGGTTTCACGAGGGGTTCCTCCAGAAATCACCAGACAAATACTGATGTAGAGCGCATTTTTCAACGCTTTTCGTTTGAGTAGTTCGTCTTGGCGCACGACGTCGTCGCCTCTGTCGGCGGCGGGGGCGGGGCGTTTCATTCAGCGCGTCAGCAGTGTCGCGATGACGACGATGACGACGACGACGACGACGACGAACAAGAATCAACACCAAAATGGTCGGGTTTTTTGTTGACATTCGCCGTCATAGTAGCGGGTGATTTCGTTCCACTCGCGGTCGTCGTCTCGCCCCTCGGCTCGACCGCCCGTCCAAGAATCGAGTTTAGAAGTCATTTTCGATTGATTGTTCCGATCGAATCCAAAGAATCTCGTGGGAGGAAGTCTTTGGAGTAGATTGGTGTGACTGCGATTGACGAACAAATTTTTATCGCGTTTATTTGACAGTGTTTCGTTCGTGTTCTTGTTTGACCTGAAGTTGGTTGCACGACGATGTCGGATGTGGCGGATATGCTGGGCATTGCCGGCGCTGCCAAGCAGCAATTGACTGCTGGAGAAGAAGCTACAAAGATTTTAATGGACAAGCAGAAGGCAGTCTCGTCAGATAAAAAGAAAAAGCCGAAGGGCATGAAGCGAGAAGTGTTCGATTTGATGGCGAAAGACGGCATCGCCCCTTCTGTCCAAACCACGTCCATGAATCCTGTCTTTAAATCCAAGCGTTCTCTTGCGAATGAAGGTAAATGGGTGTGGGCTGCGATCGAGAGCTCTGCCCGACCGGACAACCTGAAAGCGCTTCACCACTGGGTGCGCGCCGACAAGTTTTACCCCGACTACCCGTACGCACAATTCAACGTGAAAATGGACAAACTGTCCTTCACGGATGAGCAGTACACATCGCTGTTGGAGCAGCCTGGGTGGACAAAGGAGGATACACAGACCCTGCTCGACACCAGTCGGGCGTACGATCTCCGTTGGCCGGTCATCGCGGACCGCATCGTCTTGTCCACCGAAAAGAAAAGCGAAGAGTTACAAGCACGTTATTACTTCGTGTATAATACTATTCAGCAAGCGAATGCTGTGGCCAATGCACCTGCCTTCGGTGGTCCAGCGTCGGTGAAGATGTACAACTACGACCTCGACAAGGAAGCGATGCGACGCAAGAAGCAAGACCAACTCTACTACAGGTATGCTCCCCGACTGCTACAAATGGTCCTGTTCTCTGGTTGTTGTAGTAACATGTTCATACGACGAATAGAACGAAAGAGGACGAGAAGGAGGAGATCAAGCTGCGTGAAGAGCTGAAGTCGATCAACGAACAGCTGAAGAAGCTGAAGAAAACGGTACGTCGCCGTCGTTTCCCCGCCTATTTTTCAGGTGATTTGGGGAATAAGCCTTTGCCATACAATGCTTGTTTTTGCAGATGAAAACTGCTGCACGCGAATCGACCACCGCGACCGCGGTGATGCCGCCGGTGAAAAGCGAAGGCGTCGTGGCATCGGAGGGAGACCCGGCGCGTATCGGGCAGTATTTGGCCGAGGGCAAAACCATGCTTGAGGCGAGTACTTCCAACCCTATCGATGGATCGGACCCCAGTGCGGCTGCCCCGGTCGCTATTCGGGAGCTGGCACCACAAGCTGGAAAGCCGGCGCTGCAATCGTGTCGCTTGTATATGACGGGCTCCCAGCCCATCGGCAAACAAGTTTTCACGAAAATGAACAGTTACCTCCGCGAACTGAACATTCCTGAACGACCAGTCCCCACTAAACGTGTATGCGACCTAGTGGACATGATACGACGCGATGCGCAAGCGTTGATTGCCTTGCAGAACCAGTTTCGGAAGAAAGAGAAAGACAGCACGCAGGCGAAGCAAGGCACGTTCAAAACGATGGTTGGCAATGGTCGCACCAGTTCGGAACAAGCCATCTCCGCCAGCAAAGCCATTGCAACCAAGGCAGAGAAAGCGGCCAAGCCGAAGGCTCCTCCCAAACCTCGTCAGCAGAAAAAAGACGCCGCGAATTCCGCGTTGACCTCGTCCACCGATGCCGCGCAATTGGACGGGGGCGTTCTCATCAAGGAAGAGCCCGGTTTGGACGGATCGAAAGGAGTGAGTCATCTCCCAGACAATTTACTCGATGATTTCGTCTCTGGTGGCGTGGATTCTGCGATGGACATCATCGACGGAATGGGGCCCAGCATCTTCGATCTCCCGTTGGACAAGGTACGTTCGTCGTCATATCCAACGCCTCCTATCTCCTGCAATCTCACCAATGACTCTCTCGTGCTCATCATAGGCATTAGATTCGCCGCCCGCTGCGGCAGCAGGGGCTTCTCGAAAGCGCAATCGCAGCAAAGTGACGTAAACCTTTCCGTTGAACACGCCGCACCCACGCGGGGCGGGGGGTTGTAAGAGTCTCGCAACTTCAATTAACGACCGATACAAATGCTGAATAATAATGAAGCAATGCATACCGAATCGATTCTATCACTACACGACGTATATGCAAGTGAGCCAAGGTGGAGGAGGAGGGGGTAACGAAATGAATAAAAACGATGTAGGAGGAGAGTGGGTGGGGGTGGAGGGGCTACTACTTGGGCGGCCATCGATGATTCTTGATCATTTGACCGACGAGCGTGTGGTCACCGGTGAACAAAACGATACCCATGCATTCACCCGAAACGCAACGATAGCCCATGAACGCAAGGCGTGTGGAATCCAGGTAGTTGTCGCAGTTGTCGTTCACGTCGACGGTAACCTTCACTCCCGTTCCTTTCAACGCCGACGCGTCAAATACGCACGCTCGACCCTTAAACAAATAAACCGACATTTTGTGTGAGAACAACGTGCATAGACAGAATGCGTGAACCGTGAAAGCAATTACCTTGATGATCCGCATATCAGCTGGGACGCGGTCGCCAACGCCGATGCGAACGACGTCACCTGGAACGAGCGTCGTGGAATCCATGCTGCTCCATTTCCCGTTTCGTTTTACCAAACAGGAAGGTGCAACCATAGTATGATACTTCACCATGGCCTCGTCTGCATCGCCAAAGCAGCGAAGACCACAGCAAAACGTGATCGAGAACCGCACGGGTGGGCTCAGGTAATTGATGCCGATGGATTCACGAACTTCTCTCGCTTGCTCCGCAGAGATACCATCCTCAGACGACGAAAGCTGCTGATAGATAGCATCCAGTTTTAACTTGTGCTGTTGACAATTCTGGAAGACGCTCAGGACAGGATCCTGGGACTTCGGCAAGAGCAAATCACTTTCCGACATGACTGTATTCGCACCGCTCCGCCGTTATAAGAATCGTCAAGAACAAAGATGAGTCAGTATACAGATGGCGTCCGGTGTTGAATGATGGTGGTCGATCTTTTGTTCTGATTCGTCGCTCTTCCCACATTCGTCTTTCCTTCGACGACGATTCCATCTCCGCGCCGCCTCGCGCGCCGCCGGTGGAAATATTTCAGCGGTCAGCGGTCGCGACGACGATTATAGTGACACGACAATCTTGAAACGCTCGACGATCACAACGATCGCGACGACGACGACGACGACGACCAGCAACGGTCCAATTCAAAGCGATGCCGATGGGCCTGTTATTATACGAATATTGTCCTTAATCCGTGCGGTCTCACAACGAAAGGCTCCGATAGTGGGAGTTGATTGAAAGGTGGGGATGTCGGCAGTAAACGTGCTGGATGCAGCGATTATTTCCTTGGTGATTACCACGTCGCGACGGGCAGAGGATGAGGACAGTGACTTGTCGAAGGATGAAGCTGCGGAGTTTTGCCGTGCAGGCATGCGGCTCATTGGACGGATAGTTTCGTTGCATCGACACAAAGACGTCTCCTCACTGGATGATCGTCTCAAGCTACTGGGTCAATTCTATCAAAGCGAGCACTATTTGTCCATCATCGTCGAATTCATCTTGTCGCTGCTGAATTTCAACGAGTTCCTCCATTTCATGGAAACTACACTGAAAGAGTTATTTGATTCTGGTGATACTGGGGAGAATGCATTGGTAGGACCAACGAAGATTACTGAAACAAGTGTTTTGGGAATATCGGTCAGAACACTTCAAGCACATTGGGCGGTGTTGGATTTCGCCCAACAGTGTGCTCTGTATCGAAGTTTTGGAAGCTTAGTGAGCTCGTTGTCAGTCGATCTTATTCAAGCGGCAAGTCAGACTGTGAGCGAGGCCAGCTCCAGCAGTCAGCCCGCACTGTCTTCGACAGCGCACATCGTCGAGCAGATTGAAAGCAGCTGCCAAGATCACGACGTTGGTCGTGCGGAGTTCCTCATCCATCAGTTATTTGATTCCTCTTCCAGCGACCCTTTGCGACGGAATGTGCGCAAGGAATTTCAATCGCTTCAAGTGTTTGTCCAGGATTTGGACCTGTCGTTTTCAAGTCAAGGCCGTCTGCGTACGAATCAAAGCGCGATGATTACCTTGGCCATCCTTTGGCTTCGCGCCGGGAACCTTGAACGAGCCTATATCGCGGTTGAGGAAGCATTGAAAACCGCGCACCATAGTGGTGACCACCCGTCGGTCGTGCGATGCTTGCTGGTGTTGTTTCACGTGTTTCAACACGACAACAACTTGGTCGATTGCGAAGACATCATCATGCGCTGCTTGGTACGGGCGGGCGCATTGAAAATGCACGAGGCTGTCGCGGAAGCGGCTTTAATCTTAGCCACGTTGAAGCTCCAGATGCTTCCTTCGTCAGTGGCGAGCAGTGGGAGTCACGAACCAAAGTCGTCGTCGGAGTCACTGTCGGCAAAGGGACGGGATCGTCCAGCCTCCTGGTCCTTCCGAAATGTGCTCAACATTCTCTTATACGCTGCCCATGGAGAAACATCGTCGACGGTGAAGTTTTGCTTGACGAAAGAAACCGTATCGGTGGATGATGTGGGGACGAACCTGTCGCCGTTGAATGCAGCGCAACAGGCAGCAGCTGGAAGATCGTGGCCCGTAGCGGAAGAACTGCCCAAAAACGACACGACCTTTGCAAACTTTTCTGTGCGATGTGCATGTGTGCAAGTTCAGTTGTGGATGAAAGCGGGGAACGCGGACATGGCGGGTTTCGTGATATCGCGTGCGTTGAATTTGTATCACCAGAACGCGCATCGTGAAGTGGTTGTTGTGGCCTTACTGCAGAAGTTATTGACCAGTATCGAATCAACGCTGACTCCAGAGGAAACCAATCCAACTGAGACCTTTGTCACGCTTCTGCGGCGCTATCGCAAAGTACAAGAGTTGATGCAGGCGTATACAGAGAACTCCAAGTACGTGACGTGTGTGCTGAATATGGCCATCGATATTTTGGGCTTCTTTTGTGCTGTTTCGATGCATCAATGGACCAGAGCGGAGCGATTCAGTGAGAAAATTGTGACGAACGCGACAAGTTTGCCGCTGTCACAGTTCTCGCTGCCGCTACTGGACACGATCAATCATCGTCGCTTCCACTTGTGGCGTCAAATCACCGTCGAGCGATGCAAAGGAAACTGTGATCCAGACAGTCTACTGAACCGCATCCTCCAACGTGGTCAGATTAGTGAAACGTTTGCCTATTTAGTCAGGGAACGCACCGTACAGTATGTTCTACACAAATCGTGACAGTTTCACGAGGCGTGTAACGTGTATGGCGACTAATTGTTTAACCGTTTTCAATCGATTGATTGATCCACTGTCAGCTTTTGGTGGTTGACATTTGCAGTCGCATAGTATTCAGAGGATACACGCATATGAATCCCAGGCTGACGCAGACTACCGTAGACCTCATAAAGTCCAAACATCGACTTTGTGGAAACTCCTATTCTCCCACCCTGCGCCCCTGAAAAAAACCTCACATCTGCCAACCCGCCAGTCAAAGACGTGGATACATTTCTTCACCCAAGACAGCAGTTTCCAGTCAGTGGGGAAAATTGCTGTCATTTCACGCGGAGAAATGCCACAACCCAATCAGCTTTATCGGCTATTTGCTTGAGCTGCCATCATTTTCTAATTTTTCTGCTCCTCTACCAGGGTTAACCATGTTGTTTCTGTTGGCCATTCCCGCGTTGGTTCTTCTTTTCTTTGTGATTTCCACTTTCTTTGGAAAGAAGCGACCCAGCAATGCGCCTCCTACCGCCAGTGTGGGTGCCCCGGTGGTGGGTAACTACATCAAGTTCGGCCAGAACCCTGTAGAGTTCATGCAAGAATGCGCGGCCAAGTACGGCCGAATGTTCACGGTCAATTTGGTCGGCAAGAACCTGACCTTTTTGATCGGTCCTGAGTGCTCGGCTCCGTTCTACCAGTTGGGCGACGACAAGATGTCGCAGAACGAAGTGTACGGCTTCATGGAGCCCGTGTTCGGTCCCGGAGTGGTGTACAGCGCGGAGCCCAAGAAGCGCACTCAGCAGATGCAATGTGCGGCGAACGGTCTGCGTGCGGCTCGTTTGAAGGCGTATGTGTCGAAGATCGAGGACGAGATGCGTGTGTACATGAAGCAGAACTTGAGCGCAGAGTCCGGCGAGATCAACTTGTTGGACGTGTTGTCGGAGCTGACCATTTTGACGGCGTCGCGCTGCTTGCACGGTGACGATGTCCGCGAGAACATGTTTGCGGAGGTGTCGCGCATCTACCACGACTTGGACAAGGGCATCACGCCCATTTCGTTTTTCTTCCCCAACGCGCCTATCCCCGCCCACACGAAGCGCGACAAGGCTCGCCAGGAGATGGTGGACATCTTCTCGAAGGTCATCCGCGCTCGTCGCCAGGAAGATCGCGCCATTTCGGATCAGCGCACGGACTTGTTGCAGCTGTTCATTGATTTCACGTACAAGGAAGACGGCACGTCCTTGACGGACTCGCAGATCACTGGATTGTTGATCGCGTTGCTCTTCGCCGGCCAGCACACGTCGTCCATCACGTCTACGTGGACGACGTTTTTGCTGATGTTCAACCCCAAGTGCATGGAGGAGGCGCTGAAGGAGCAACAACAAGTGCTCGCCGAGCGTGCGAAGGAGTTCGGTGGCGACATTGCGAAGGTTCCGTTGGACTTCGATCTGATCGGCAACATGGAGTACTTGCAGAACTGCGTGAAGGAGACTCTCCGCATGTACCCGCCGCTGATCATGTTGATGCGCATGGCGATGGACGACATCGAGACGACTTTGGATGGCAAGAAGTACATCATCCCCAAGGGTGACATCTGCGTGACGTCTCCTGCCTTGTCTGGTCGCTTGGACGACGTGTTCAAGAACTCCAACGGCTTCGAGCCTGATCGCTTCAGCCCCGAGCGCAACGAGCAGAAGACCCCCTTCGCGTACTTGGGCTTCGGAGCCGGCCGCCACGCGTGCATTGGTCAGCAGTTCGGTCTGCTGCAGGTGAAGACCATCGTGTCCATCTTGGTCCGCAATTACAAGTTCGAGTCCGTGGATCAAGTCCTCCCCGAGGCTGACTACGCAGCCATGGTCGTGGGACCCAAGAACCATCTTCGCGTTCGCTACACGAAGCTGCCCAACTGCACCATGTAAATGGTCAGTCGGAGGCGGAGCGTCTTTCCTCCGGGGAAAGTGGGTGACATAGCAGCGAAATGTTAGGCCTATAGTTGAGGAGTTGAACCCCCTTGATCTTTCTTTTTATTGTATATGCATTGTCGATTGTCGAAGAGTATGCCATTTCTCTTTAATTACTGTATTGATTCACTCGTTTCTCGCACCTTGTTGTATCTTGTGTTCTCTAATAATTAGCCATGGAATAACAGGGACTCAGATAATACGATTAAACAAAACCCTTAGCAGCACTTAAGTCTTCAAACGCAGGAAAGTCTTCGTCGGGACAGCGCATTCTGTCTTCTCTTCAAGGCCAAACACGTCTGGGATGATGTACTTAGGGCGGAAACCACTACGTATCCCTTGTGAGGTGGGGACCTTCGTGACACCACAGCCAACCTCACGCGGAGTGTGCGAGAGTATTCCCAAGAGAGGTTCCCGCGCCGAGAGCTGTAAGGTCCTATCGTTATATCCAAGTAGTAGAGAACACAAAGCAACAGACTAAAAAGCGACGAGAAACAGTATGATAATTAAAGAGAAATGGCATACTCTTCGACAATGCATATACAATAAAAAGAAAGATCAAGGGGGTTCAACTCCTCAACTATAGGCCTAACATTTCGCTGCTATGTCACCCACTTTCCCCGGAGGAAAGACGCTCCGCCTCCGACTGACCATTTACATGGTGCAGTTGGGCAGCTTCGTGTAGCGAACGCGAAGATGGTTCTTGGGTCCCACGACCATGGCTGCGTAGTCAGCCTCGGGGAGGACTTGATCCACGGACTCGAACTTGTAATTGCGGACCAAGATGGACACGATGGTCTTCACCTGCAGCAGACCGAACTGCTGACCAATGCACGCGTGGCGGCCGGCTCCGAAGCCCAAGTACGCGAAGGGGGTCTTCTGCTCGTTGCGCTCGGGGCTGAAGCGATCAGGCTCGAAGCCGTTGGAGTTCTTGAACACGTCGTCCAAGCGACCAGACAAGGCAGGAGACGTCACGCAGATGTCACCCTTGGGGATGATGTACTTCTTGCCATCCAAAGTCGTCTCGATGTCGTCCATCGCCATGCGCATCAACATGATCAGCGGCGGGTACATGCGGAGAGTCTCCTTCACGCAGTTCTGCAAGTACTCCATGTTGCCGATCAGATCGAAGTCCAACGGAACCTTCGCAATGTCGCCACCGAACTCCTTCGCACGCTCGGCGAGCACTTGTTGTTGCTCCTTCAGCGCCTCCTCCATGCACTTGGGGTTGAACATCAGCAAAAACGTCGTCCACGTAGACGTGATGGACGACGTGTGCTGGCCGGCGAAGAGCAACGCGATCAACAATCCAGTGATCTGCGAGTCCGTCAAGGACGTGCCGTCTTCCTTGTACGTGAAATCAATGAACAGCTGCAACAAGTCCGTGCGCTGATCCGAAATGGCGCGATCTTCCTGGCGACGAGCGCGGATGACCTTCGAGAAGATGTCCACCATCTCCTGGCGAGCCTTGTCGCGCTTCGTGTGGGCGGGGATAGGCGCGTTGGGGAAGAAAAACGAAATGGGCGTGATGCCCTTGTCCAAGTCGTGGTAGATGCGCGACACCTCCGCAAACATGTTCTCGCGGACATCGTCACCGTGCAAGCAGCGCGACGCCGTCAAAATGGTCAGCTCCGACAACACGTCCAACAAGTTGATCTCGCCGGACTCTGCGCTCAAGTTCTGCTTCATGTACACACGCATCTCGTCCTCGATCTTCGACACATACGCCTTCAAACGAGCCGCACGCAGACCGTTCGCCGCACATTGCATCTGCTGAGTGCGCTTCTTGGGCTCCGCGCTGTACACCACTCCGGGACCGAACACGGGCTCCATGAAGCCGTACACTTCGTTCTGCGACATCTTGTCGTCGCCCAACTGGTAGAACGGAGCCGAGCACTCAGGACCGATCAAAAAGGTCAGGTTCTTGCCGACCAAATTGACCGTGAACATTCGGCCGTACTTGGCCGCGCATTCTTGCATGAACTCTACAGGGTTCTGGCCGAACTTGATGTAGTTACCCACCACCGGGGCACCCACACTGGCGGTAGGAGGCGCATTGCTGGGTCGCTTCTTTCCAAAGAAAGTGGAAATCACAAAGAAAAGAAGAACCAACGCGGGAATGGCCAACAGAAACAACATGGTTAACCCTGGTAGAGGAGCAGAAAAATTAGAAAATGATGGCAGCTCAAGCAAATAGCCGATAAAGCTGATTGGGTTGTGGCATTTCTCCGCGTGAAATGACAGCAATTTTCCCCACTGACTGGAAACTGCTGTCTTGGGTGAAGAAATGTATCCACGTCTTTGACTGGCGGGTTGGCAGATGTGAGGTTTTTTTCAGGGGCGCAGGGTGGGAGAATAGGAGTTTCCACAAAGTCGATATTTTCGGGCTGGGGTTGGGGAAAAGATATGTGTTTGTCTGGGTCGATCTGGGAGGATTCCGAAGCGGCGACAAAAAATGCCGCCGCAACAACACAACAAGAGCTTCTTCTCGTGTTTTCCTACCGACCGCTCGGAATCTCGTGTGGAATCGACGCGTTGACACATTGATACCACGCTTCTTTGGCAAGTGAAAATATCTTTGAAGGGTAAACTTCCTTGATCAGTACAAGATTGCAGTGAAAGAGACCTGGCGAAGAGAACAAAATGTCCGGATTTTCGTTGTCTGCTCTGAAAAACACGCTCGATGAAGTGAGAGTTCAAGTGTTATCCAAAAATGATACGGAGAAAAAGGTATTGTGATACATTTACTTTATGCCATTGCAATTCAATGTTCTTATAAATTTTACGTGCAGGTCTATGAAGCTCTGTCGTCCAAGAATTACGGCGCTTCGTCCACCCAGATGAATGATATCGCCCAGGATACTTATGACTAGTAAGTGAGATCGGTTTCCTATTAGCTTTCCACAGATAATTCACCAATCCACTTTAATAATAGTGAAAAGTACAAGATTATTACCTCGATCATCTTCCAATCGCTCGACGCCGAGGGTAAAGGATGGAAGCAGATCTTCAAGGTCCGTTGTCATGCCACAGTGTAGGATATCTGACGTGTCTGATTCACTTTTGGTGTATACAGAGTTTGACATTGATTGATTTCATTATCAAGAATGGAGCTGAGCGCTTCATTGAAGAGTGCCGAGATCGTCTCTACAAGATTCGCAACTTGCAGGAGTACAACTACTACGAAGGTTCTGTGGACAAAGGATCGGGAGTTCGTGAGATGTCGAAGAGAATCGTTGAGTTGTTGGGCAACAATGAGGCCATTCGCACTGAACGCGAGAAGGCCCGTGTACTTCGCAGCAAGTTGACGGGCGTGGAGAGCCGCACCAGCGGCGGCTACGGT
Source organism: Poteriospumella lacustris (assembly GCA_008000375.1). Lineage (NCBI taxonomy): Eukaryota > Chrysophyceae > Chromulinales > Dinobryaceae > Poteriospumella > Poteriospumella lacustris. The sequence continues at coordinate 80,222 of SMOI01000099.1, forward strand.
GGCAGCGGTGGAGGAGGTTTCAGTGGCCGAGATACTTACGATAGCTACAGTGGTGGCGGTGGTGGCAGCGGTGGTTCTGGTGCCAAGTACGGAAACAGTGGTATTGGTAGTGATTTCAGCGGTAGTGGTGGTCGCTACGGTGGAGATAGTTACAGCAGCGGTGGTGGTGGAAGCAGCAGTAGCAGTGGTGGTCGTTACGGTGGTGGAGCGTACGACAGTGGGCGACCTCCTCGCTATGGTGACGATGCCGAGGAAGCTCCTCCTCGTACTTCTGGTTATTTGGATGAAGCTGAAGAGGAGGAACCCAAGCGATCAACAACACAGCGAAAGGCCTCTACGTCGTCCACATCGTCGACTGCTGCGGTGAACTCCAATGCTGGCAAGCTGAAGGTCAACATCAAGGCGGTAGCGAAGACGTCCAGCAAGGCGACGACCGCTGCTGCTGAACCAGATTTCTTTGGAACTGGTGATGTGGATTTGATTGGTGGGGCAGTTGCGAATGATGATCCTTTCGCCACTCCCGCTGCTCCGGCTGCCCCAGCGCAAGCTGCCTTCGACCCCTTCGGTGTTTCGGCACCTGCCGCTCCAGCTGCTCCTGCGGCTGCCGTCTTTGATCCCTTTGCTGCTTCCCCTGCTGCACCAGCTGCTCCTGCGGCTGCCGTCTTTGATCCCTTTGCGGCTGCCCCTGCACCCGCCCCTGTGGCGCAGCAGCAGCAGCAGCAGCAGCAACAGTTCCAAGGAATGGCGGGCTTGTCGATGCCGGCAGCGGCGCCAGTCAATTTCCAGCCAACGCCAATGATGGGCTACGGTGCCCCGTACCAACAGCCCCCTATGCAGCCTCAGGGTATGGGTGGTATGGGTATGGTTCAGCCTCAAGGCCCTGCGATGCAAGCGCCTCAATACGCACCACAGCCGACCAGCATGGTCCCCGCGTATCGTCCTGCCCCTGCTCCTGCACAAGACGCCGATTTCGGTGATTTTACTGGCCCCGCTACTGCTCCTCAATCTGCCCCTGCGGCGGCGAAGCCCGCTGCTGACAGCAAATGGGGGGAACTCAGCAGTTTGGTGCAATTGGACAAGATTGAGAAGAACGAAGACCTCGCGGCGAAGCAAAAGGCGTCGCAGCAACAAAACGAGCGTGCGCAATATGCGAACAATTCTTTCGCTGGTCTCGATGGATTCTCGAAGACTCCTCAAAGCATGAGCAATGTTACAAGACCTTTGAACAGCTACGGAAACGCTGCGCCATCATCTGGTCCGATGGGAAGTGGAATGGGCATGGGTATGGGTGCTCCCATGGGTGGTGCTCCAATGATGTCGGCTCCTGCTATGGGCGGTATGGGCATGGGTATGGGAGGTTACCCCGGTGGTGCTCCTATGGGCGGTATGGGAATGGGTGCTCCGATGGGTGGCATGGGTGCCCCTGGCGGAATGGGTGGTGCCCCTATGGGCGGCATGGGTGGCTACCCTGGTGCTCCTATGGGCGGCATGGGTGGCTACCCTGGTGCCCCTATGGGTGGTATGGGTGGTGCACCTATGGGAGGAATGGGCGGATACCCTGGCGCTCCTATGGGCGGCATGGGTGGTGCTCCAATGGGCGGATATCCTGG